>CAJQZJ010033410.1:2497156-2545425 GCA_907164525.1 Lophiomys imhausi
GCCACCATAGGGACAACATCAAACCGAAAGAGAGCCACCATAGGGCCCAGCAGTACTACTGTTGGTGACACCCAACAGAGGAAATGAAGTCAACACATTGACTAATATTGGCACCAACATTTCTATGTTTATTGGGTCATTATTTACAGCAGCCAAGCACAGATTCAGCACCCAGGCAATGACTGAAAAATGAATAAAGAAAATATGGTACATATACACAAAATGTACTTGTATTCAGCTACAAGTAACAAAGTTATGCTGTTTGCAGGAAAATAGATGGAGCTAGAGATCATCATAATAAACAAAATGTGCCTTATTTAATAAGACAGATACTTCACATTTGGTTTTGTGTGAGTAAAGAAAAGGGCATGAAACTTAAATGGGGACTACTTATAGAAAGGGAAAACTAACAGGAAGAGGAGAGGGGCGAGGTGATAATAATGTAATCAAAGTTCATTATAAAGTAAACATGTAGCTAAAGACATATCTTAGTGGTAGAGCATTCTCTTGTAATGCACAAAGCTCTGTTTTTGATCCCCAGTAATATGTACAAAAGAGGACGAAGAGAAAAAAAGGAAAGAAAGGTCAGAAAAAAAGCATATTTTACAAAAAATACTATATAAAATATAGTATATACTATATAAAATGTAGTATGATATATACTAAAAAGTTTCATAGAATATTTCAGCATATTAGCATATAATTTCCCTTAAAGAAAGCCTGCATCAGACTTTGAAAGTACTACCATAGATTACAAAGTTAAAATTTTTTCTCCTTTGGGAGAATTTTGAAAAAAAAAATGTTTTTAACAACTAAATTCTCAGCTTTATTTGCTTAGATAATTAAGCACACAATGCTTTAACTACAACTTACGCTTCCTAGCCTGTCATATTTTTTATAGCATGGGGTCTATTCTGCTTAACATTTATGAAAACTCTGGTGCATTTTTTAGTCTCTATGAATTACTTTGCAGTTGCTATCTATGATAAAATTCCATGACCAAAGGTACTTATAGAAGGAAGAACATTTATTTTTCTTGTGGTTTCACAGTAGGAGTCCATGATAGTAGGTGAGGCACTGTAGCAGGCAACAGGAACAGGGAGTACAGACATCACACCTCCATTCACAGGAAAGAAACAGGGAGAGAAAAATGGAAGTGTAGTAAGGCTATAGACCCTCAAAATCCAGCCCTAATGACACTTCCTTCAGCAAGTCTCTACCACATAAAGGTTCCACTGGAAAACAGGTATGAGACTATGGGGGTCATTTACCTTTCAAGCTACCATGCCGTCTAAGCATTTTCCAGTAACTTTGCCCTTTCTCCTTAGTCACTTTAAAAGGTTACCATAAACAAAGTCTATCAATTAAGATTTACATGCAAGTAACAATGTACCAAATGAACAGGTTATATTTAGGAATATAAATGAAAATACATATATACATGTAATAACAATTACTAAAAAACAAAGAAATCACACTAAATCTAATAGAAGAGAAAGTGGGGAAAAGCCTAGAACTCATTGGGACAGGTGACAACTTCCTGAACAGAATACCAATAATTCAGGCTCTGAGACAAACAATAAATAAATGGGACTTTATGAAATTTCTTCTGAAATTTTTTTCTTTCAACAGAAAATCACTAGGAGAAGATTTAATAATAAAGGTTGTGGCTAAAATAATGTGTTTTGTTGGGCTAATATCTGTATTAAACATTTGAAATTTCTGGATTTCTAAGTACCAAAATAGTCTGGGAATCTGAAATAAGATAATGGGGTCAAAGATGAGTCAATGAGCTCAGTTTCACAGAATTGGTGTTGAAACTGGAGCTTTAGGTCAATGCCTTGCTCTATTGAAGTGTCGCATCCCCACCGAGTACTCAACTGTTTCTTTTCATTGACAATGATGTGACAACAAAGGTTTGTAAGGATGGGCATAGCATCCCTTTTACAAAAATCAGCCTATTAGGAAGGAAATACTGTTCCACCTTTGCCAACTTCTCTAGGTTCCTATTTTGTATCCTCTGTGCATCACAATAAAGTGAATCCTAGATTTATAGTTTGCTGAGTTTTCTTTTCAGTGCACATCTGAGGAACACTTCCAGAGATTGTTTAAAGTTTTTTTTTTCTTTATTTATCCTTCTTTTCTTTCTTTCTTTAAACATAGGACAAGTAACGTGTTGGGTTTTTTTTCCTCAACTTCCCTCATTTATCATTGTTCTCATTGGGGTATACTCTTCTTCTCTTATACTCATGACACTAATGCCTATCCTTATTTGATGACTTGCCAAAGGATACTGTAAAATGGGCTGATTGTCTTCATTGCAGGGCAAAACCTATTCCTTACACACAAAGCCTACGCCATATATACATCACCCTAGCAAATCCATGAGGATTTAAGTGACAAGGCTCAATTGATAAGAGTCTTGCCAAGGTATATATCTCCCCTAATGAAACCAGGATTTATGAATAAAGCTCTTTAAATCTGCACATAGTTAGTTCCAACACTCAGTCTTCCATTTTTTTCTCATATTTTTAAGGAACTGGTTATTTTTTTCAAAATACTTGTAGCTATTTGTTACACTGTGTAGTAGGTATTAGAATGTTCTGTCGGTACAATTATGTGGAGAACTTGGAAAAAGCAGAAGATAAGGTTGTGGAAATAATTAAAGGTTAGGGAGTAGACCATACAGAAAGGACAGAGAAACCAGGAAGCAATGTGAAGGACAGGTGCTTAATGAACCCTCATACACTAGAAGGGATGTCGTGCAGGGAAGAGAGATGAATATATCTCATTCCTCTCAACTTACACCAAGGGAAAAAACAGTTGTTAATGATATATATAAGTGTCATATCAAGGACTATTATAGTAAAAACACATTGGAGGGGCAGCATATAACATTTATAAGTTTATTGCTTAATATAGTAACTTTTAAATTTAATTAGTATAACATAAATGTGTGACACAAGAGCAAAGGAACTATGGAGAAGAGAGATGTAAGACATCCACCAATTTATATTAAATAGAAAAGAGAATGTGGGGTTATTATTTCCCAGAAAAGGGGAAAAGGTAGTGATATACAGATGCATAACTAGAAATTGGAGGTATAGTCAGGATAAACTTTGAAGATGAAGATAAAGGAGTGAGGATATTTGCTAAATTCTGTGGAAATAATACTGAGTAAAATGCTTTCCCCTCAGCAAACATATATGTATAAATATTGTAGAAAAACATTTAAATGATAGCTTATATTTATTATTTGAAAATTTTATAGATTTATACAATGCTTCTTGATCATATCCATTTATCACTAATTCCCCCCAAACCCATTCCAAGTTCCCTCATATCATGACCTTCCCAACTTCATTTCCTCTTTTTTATTGTTACTAATTAGCCTGCATGTCCAAATGTTTATTATTATACTCAAAGGTTTGTGATGCTCTCAAATTGAGAAGAGAAGCATCTTTATGCAGTGGGGATTAGTTAATGGAGAGTTTGCTAACCTGTCAAAATGTCAAGTGTAAATGAATTCTGAGCTGTGGGTGCATCACCCACACAGGTACTTTTATTCTATAACACATCTCATTTATCCATTTATCAGCTAATGGATATTCTGAATTATCTGGTTAGTTAGTTATCATAAAGGATGTTTAACTGAGTAGACATTTCTTACTGGTATGATTTCAGCCCTCTTGCCTGCAGTCTAAAATTGCCAAATCATGAATAACTACATGTTACCTTTCATTCAATTGTAATTAAATTTATTTCCTTTTGCATATATGCAACAGTGCCTGTGTGGAAGTCACAGGACAACTTTCTGATGCCATTCTCTCCTGCCACCATATGGATCCCAGGCATCAAACTCAGGTTCTTAGCCTTATCAACAAATTCCTTAAATGGATAAATGATCTTACTAACCTCATCTATGTTACATTTTAAGGAAATTAATAGTCTATTTCCCAAAGTGGCTGGAGATGTTCTATCTTCCCTTGAGCAATGTATAGTTTCAAGAAATCATCTTCACATTTAATAGTTTAATCATAACCACTTTTTTGCCACATTTCAATTTACATTCTTGATGAGGCTGATCATCTTTTCATGTGCTGACAGTGTGTGAGAGTGACTCTACGCTGTCTACTGTAAACCTATGCAAATACATGGAAATCTGAAAACCTTTCAGATTAATGCACAGTTCAGATTTTGCTAATTTTTCTAATTCCTTTTGCTGCATATTGACTTGAGTGATCATCTTCATTTGGATTTTGCCCTCTTGGATAGAACTTTTTTTTCTTTTAAATTCTTCCCTGGCCCAATCCTGTATGTATATGAAGCCTAATTGTCAAAAATATTTTCTGGTGAAATGGAGATTTGTTACTTTCTCAGGAATTGCTTTTTCATTCGCATCATGAGAGGCAACAGGCAAACAGGAAGCAACCATATTGGTCAGTGCAGACCTGTGACTCTTTCAAGTTTTGTTGTTGTTGTTGTTTTTTTTGTTTTTGTTTTTTACTTATTCTTCTTATCTGTAATTATTTTAAACACAAATGAGTTAAGCTTTTTAATCAAATGATGGGGTTAGTACAAGAACTTTTTTTGAGATTATAATCTAATTAAAATACTTACTTCCATTTCCTCTCTCCAAACCCTTATACTTAGCCCACCTTACTCTTTCAACTTGATGGCACCTTTGTTCATAATTGTTGATACACACATCTATGTATATTTACACACACACATAAATACAACCTGCTCAGTAGATATAATGTTTCTTATATGTATGTTTTCAGTGCTGACTATTTGGTATCTGATAACCAATTGATGTGTTTGTTTCCTGGTGAATATAATTTCTCCCACTGTTAGAATCCCTTAGTTGCTGCAGATCTTTGTGTAGCATTTAGTGACAGGTCTTGTACACTTTCCCAAGTCCACTTTAGCTTTTTCTTAGCCTTTATACATTTTCTTTGTTTTTTGTGTAAAACACAATGCAAAAAGATTGGTGAGTTGTTGGAGAAGCAGGCTGCATATGTTGAGATTCTTCTAAAGTGTGGCAAAGGTAAGTCAAGAATATTAAGATTTTATTTTTTCTTTCTTAGAACTGTCTATATGTAAGAAATAAAAAAACATAAACACAAACTATGATACACACAATCTTACCATTTTAAAGTACAACTCAGCTCTTTGTATATAACTCACTTCCCTGCAAACTCTTCAAGATTGATTTCCATCATTAAGAAACCCATCGCTATATTCTGGGTGTGACATTCAATTGCTGAGAGGAACGCATTACAGAATTTGAGAAATTTTATGTTGAGAATTAAAAAGAAAGAAAAGGAAAAGAAAGTTGAATTATTTTTTCATCAATGACACCAAGATGTTAGCAAGCCAGAAATGATGATAGAGCCCAAATGTTCTAAATCCATCAGCTGTCTGAGAGAGTCTGTGAAACTGAGCGGAAGTATTAGAAATTCCATGAGCCTAAGCAATGTATGGAGGGTTCAAGATCTACTAATGCTAGGAACATGGTAGACTGAGACTCTGGAAATATATGTTTACTTGTTTGTTTGTTTTAAAGAAAGGAATTAGGAGTTGAAAGCCTATATTCTGTAGAAAACTGGCATGTTATAAACAAGGCAACATGACCTATAAAGTCAGTAGCTGATGAAGTTTTTCACAGAGACATTACAGTAATGACCAATAGTATGTTAATGTAGATTTATATAATTGTGTTTGTTTTACAGTTTTCTCTCTTAACCTGGCTATCACCCAAATAATTAAGACTCTTTATATTGTTTTAACATGGTTTTACAACACAGTCTTGAGTAGTTTAAGTCTGTTCTTAAGCATCTATGTTATTTGAACTCTCTTTTTGCTAATATCCCCGAGTTACTTTCAGTTTAGTGCTGCCTTTGCTCCAGCTGAATCTCCCTCATGTTTACTGGATTTCTCCCTTGGCTCAGCCTCCTTCTCTCCTCCAACTCCTCCTTCCCTGAAAGGCAGAAAGTTCAGCCTTGTTCTCTTCCCTGCTCAATGTTTGGCTGTAAGTTGCTTTACTGGCATATAAGGGGACAATTGGGGAGCAGTGTTTATACAACATTGATATAGGAAATTCACAGAACAAGGATTGCAACCAGATATGGGGGTACAGAAATCAGCATTTGAATTATACAATAATCTTAGGTCTACAATAGTACATTAATGGTGACAAAATTTGCAATGGAAATTTGATCACAGAACTAAATATTCTATAAAATATTAAAAGATTCAAATAGAAACTGTGGTACTGTAAAGTGAGGTTTCAGATATAAAGAATGCAACTGGAGATCTGGAGATCTGGAACAGAAGAAATAACTAATAGATGATGAATAGCAAGAAAAATTCAAAATGGTAAATAATAACTTTGCTCCATTAAAAACATAGATTCCTATTAAATGGATCAAAACTGATCATTCCTGAGAAATTTTTAAATTACTAATTATATTTTATTGACAACTATTCTTCAAATTCATTCCCAAATGTATTTCCACTTCTGGTTAGTAATAGTACTTAAAATGTGTGGTATTCCTTTTTTGTACATTTTTATACATAATATTTCTAATGAATTACAGAATTATACAGTGTATACTCTATGGTTTAAGTTTATAGCTGCCGAAGAGATTTATACAAGACTAACCATGTTGTAATACATACAAAGAATGTAATTAAGTCTAAATATATTCATTACAGTGAAATCAATAAAACCTAAACTTCAATGTGAAAATACAATCAGGAAATGACAATAGTGAGATAGGACAAATGCTAAATTACTTGAAAAAATTAATATGAGTTTATAGACTGAATGTTTGATCCCACTCTAAAACATATTTAAACACTAACAACTCCTCATATGATAGGATGTGAATGAGACCCTTGAAGATATAGTTAGATTTGAGAAGGCCATTAGGATGGGTCCCTAGTATGACAGAATTAGTGTCTAATAAAGATACTATTAGAAGAGATGCCAGTACACTATTTTGACATCAGGATATGATCATACTAGCACATAATCTTGAACATTCAGTCTCCTAAAAGCATAAATAGATTATTTAAGCACAATACACATGTGGTGTCAAGTGAAATTTTTAACAGAAAGGGAAATATTTTCAATAATGATAGAAATTATGGTAAATATTTTTAATACTAATAATCCTAATAACCTTATTTCTTGTCAATACTATACACAAAAAGTAATTTGAAATAGAACATAAGAGATAAAACCTAGAATATATAGTTGAAAAAGACATTCAGAGAGCTGTTTGCAATCATGTGGCAAGAATATTTATTTAGAATGAGATCTCAAAATAGTAAATATGAAGCAAAAATAAATACATATGTTGTCAAATTTAGAGTTTTGTCTTTCAAAAAGTAATGTGAAGTAAAAGAAAGTAAACTGATAAGCTATGTATCCACAGGAAATGTTCATAAAATGTTCCTTAAAGGATAATTCATCCAAATTACAAAAGCAATTCATATAATAAGACAACACAATTTTTAAAATATGCAAAAGTATACCACAAATAAGAAACAAAATGGCTGAAAATAATCAAATGGGAAAAATTATTCACTCCTATTGTTATTGTGGAGAAGAAATTTTAAATTGCATATTGATGAAGTTGCTAAAACTGTAAACACTGGGCTGGGGAAGATGGTTTAGTCAGTAACATGCCTGCTATGTAAGCATGGGAACGTGATAATGAAGCATGTACACAGGAAAAAAAGAACAAGTGCTGTTGTACATGCCTGCAAACCTAGCATGAAATACAGAGATAAGCTGACCCTACAACTCACTGGTCAGTTACTCATAACTAGCTCAGTGAGAGACCCTGTCTTAAATAGTAAGCAAGAGAGCAATGGAACAAGCATCCAAATTGATCGTTGGTCTCCATGTGCATCTGCACTTACTACACATGCTTGCACATTAAACACTATTCATACCCTCACGGTTTTTTAAGGTAATAAACTCTGGCAATAACACGTTGTGACAAGACTGTAGAGTAACAGAAAGATATCAAGGGCTGGATCGAGAGCATGAGACATGAAAACTATTTGGAGAAATTCAATTACTTTTAGTTTTCTCATAAGTTTAAATATAAAATCTCTGAATGACCAAAATCTTGAAGATATCTACCAATAGAAATGGAAATATGTTTAAGTAAATATCTATGTGATAAGTAAGTCTTAAAAATAGTTTCATTCAATGTTGTTCCAAGTTAAAACCCCATTTACTCCTCAACTGGTGAAAAGATATAACAATCACTCACAGTAATACAATAAAATTACTACTGATTTATATATTTGTCAAATTTATATATGTGTATGTTGTGTGTGTGTGTTTTAAAACTGAGAAGGAAGTTACAAATCTATCAATGTGCTGTTAAAAATACATATTTTTAGAAACAGTCTAAATATCCATTACTGTAATGTATACCATGTCAAATGAGAAAAATAATGTCTATAGATTTCGATGTATTGAAAAATAGTAAATCAATGATTGTATAATATTACACTCATTGATGTATTCATTGACATTTTTAACTTAACCTATTAAATACAATAAAACATGTTCTGTAATGACATATTTATCAGAATGAGTAATAGAGTGAATTATTTTTCTAAGACAACCAACTTTCTTGATAAAAACAATTTTGTGGAGTTGTGCTATATTACCTTCATAATTGTGTTTTAGACACATATGAAAATGATACATTTTATTTTCTTCTATAGCCCTTATGATGATTATCTATGCTAATATCCTTTTATTAAGTCAGATGTGCAACTTAAGTAGTTTCTATAGAGTTGCCTATTCACTGTTGACAGGCTTGTGATGTTATTTAACAGGCATATTTTTACATCTTAGTAACTACTCAACAGGCAAAAGAACCCAAAAATTTGATTTAAATGATATCTGAGAAATGTGTCTTCTAATAGCTATTAATTATATCTTTCCTGAATAATTTTTCCAGGTCTCTGGAGAGTGACAGTGAAATATCTATTTATATTTACTTTATTTTTTACCATCTGTGTTTGAGCCTATGTTCTTTTCTTAAGTGGTTTTGTGTTGCTGGTTTTACAGTCCCCAGTGTGTTCAAGGCTTCCAAATGTGAATGACAGTGAAGAATTTGAAATGTCTATGACAAAATATTTCTGCTAAATTTGTTTTATTTTATATACCTGTGGTAAAATACCTGGAAATATTAAGGAAAGGAACCTTAAAGTATGAGTATAAAACACTTGGCATCACTTTAGTTGTGTAGAAAGCAACAGCACAGACTCTGAAACTCACATTATTTTATTATTCTTTACTTCAAACAGATTTATTAACAAAATTTTAATGGTATAATAATTTTCAAAGAAAAATACTGCCTCTAGAAGTCAAGGGCCTTTTGTGTTGTGAGCCAAGTTTGTCTTCTGAGTTCCAGTTACCTCTCAATATTCTGGTGGGAATTGTACACCATGCTGTATTTATTAAGGTTCAGAATTGTTGAATCAAATGTGGATGCAAACCTTAATTAAAATAACTAATAGTACATTCTTGAAAATATTTATTTTATTTTCCTTGTACACTTAATATTAAGTCAAAGTTTTGGTTTCATGATGCCCTGCACAGAGGATTTTCTGTGTTGCTCTATACTTCCCTTTTCAGACAACACCAAAGAGTCCCCCTGATGTTTGGTGTTTTCTGACACGTCAGAATTCATTGTTTTCCAAATCTTGCACTCACTTAGGGAAAGTCATTAGAAAAGGGAAACCTGAGCACAAGTACCTCCAAACTCACATTTTTCTCCTCACTTGACCCTAGACTCATCATAAATGTCACAAATTCTGGCATGTGTTGAGTATCTTGACTTTTTTCTAATTAAATGCTGCTACCCAATTTTCTATGGAATTGCCAAAAACCCTTCAGGCTCTAAATAGAAATGACTTCGAAACTGAAAAGCTAGTAAATCAATCATATTGGGCCGTAAAGCAATTATCATTACAAGGAAGAATCTTGTTTAATGTCTATCTGGATTTGGATAATTCTGGTCTACTAGTAACCTGAAGGTAGACAGAAATTTTCAACTCAAAACATACACAAAAGTTATCTGTCCATTATGCCATGAGTTTTAGGTAAAGATATTTGTTGTAGTAAGTCCTAAACAGAGACAATACTTATCATAGCATCCATTTCAACCTATAGAAAATATGGCCACTTAAATTTAAACATTAGAAAGAACTAACAGCATTGTATCACTAGCATTTTGACTGGTTATACAATATAATCAAATTTGGAACCTGGATTATATTCAATGTAAAACACCTTGTTTAAATTTATAAATGAGAGCACTATTATGTGAATAAAACATAAGAAACATTAAAAAAATGAAGGGAAATTCCCTTTGCAAAAGAAAAATTAGTGTTCTGTAATGCAGTTTTATTGGATATGTTAACCACACTTAAGGGTAGGATCCATGCCCAACAGGAGATGGCCAACACAAAACAAATTCAATTGTATTTCAGTAGACTTTTTGTCTCATGTTGCTTTGTTCAGGTATTTTTGTATTTGTTTGCTTGTTTGTTTTTGTCTTACTGGTTCTTTGCTTCTATGCTTCTATATTATTTAGTGTTTCATGGGTTTTGCTTATGTGTGGTACTTTTCATTGTCTTTCTTTCATCATTCCTTTCTTTCCTCTTTTTGTTTTTGTTTGTTTTTTTTTTTTTACTGTTATTTACTTTCTAATGAAAGATAAAGAAAGCACATGGTGTTGTATGGGTGAGGAAATAGAAAGGATCTGGGAGGAATTGAAGGATGGGAAACTGTAAAATCAGAACATACTGTATAAAATTCATTTTTAATTAAAAATATGCAAAAAAGGAGATAAAATCCTTGAACATAGGAGAAAAATCTATAAAGACAGTGTTGGAAGCCATTGGGACAGATGAGTATTTGAAACAGGGACTAAGGGAAAGTCATGAGGAAGAGTGTCATGGGAAAAGGTCTATATTTTGTCATGTTTTGGATATCATTCACTCTGGAACAAATATGTGATGTTTCCCAGTTTCAAGACAAGATTAGTTAATAATGTATTTTTAATAGAGCAGTGGAAATATGTATGGGAAATAGGAGATCAGTGTTGATAGAAACATATATCAGGGACTCGGGGATCTTGAAAGACAACTGAAGCAAGAAAATTGGAGGAAATGAATTCAGGGTTATTCTGTTGTCACTGAAATTGAGGAAAGAGAGAGGTGGTAATTATTGAAATCTTTATTTCAACTCTATGGGAAGCATAGAATGGAACCATGGTTTCTATGGAAAACCATTAATAGTTCATAAGGTGTAAAAGATTGAAGGGTAATGATTTAATGTTTAAAACTTAAATTTTGGACAGACAATTTGAAAAACACTGACACAGGGATTTATTGAGGGATAAACTAGAAACCACTTGCCAATATAGGTAAATGGAAGAAATTCCTTTCGTTTCCAGAATATCATCTATCACTGATATGTGCCAAAAGGAAACTATCAAATTATATTTATTCACTTAAAAACTATCTTCCTAAAATAGAGAAATTAAAATTTATATATAAAGTTTGTTACAGACTCAAAACAATAAAAGTACTTGAAGATATATATATATATATATATATATATATATATATATTTAGAACTTTTTAGTTGGTAGTCACCATTATCAAGGAGATACTTATTTAATCCCTACTTGCTATTGTATTATATGATACAATAGTATCATAGTACCACATGATCTAAGATTGAGGTACAAAGGGCTTAGGAAATTTTCTCAGAGGCACACAGTATCTATCACAATTTTGACTAAAATCCACATCCATTTATTTGTTTGTTTGTTTTCTTGTTTGTTTTAATATAACACACGGCTTTTAGTTGTCTACATTAAACTATTGAAAACTTTTTTTGGAACACAATGTGTAAATATAGGTAAAAAGGTATCATGAGGTCATCTAACAAGACTTTGCTTAGTGGAAGAGTCTTGAAGGTTAAAAAAGAGGCAGCTAGATTTAAGATAAGAAGAGAGTGGTGTGCCAGGGGAGGCATACATTTTCAGGCTGTGGAAGCAGCCTGTGGAAAGGCCTGAAGGTGAGGAGCAAAGCATGTTTTGGGAATTGCCATCCATCATGAGGCTGATTATGCTGTCATCGGAGGTGTCTCAGGGGAAGGAAGCACTGAATGTCGCTCTGTCATTACTCCTTTAGAATATCAGCACTTATTAAATGAGATCTCAATTAAGCAGAGACCTCAATTAGTCAGATTTAATCTTCCAAATATTATTGTTAATAAGAAAAAGAAGAATGGCAAGCATCCAGCTTGTCTTCAGGCAGTGTCTAGGACTAGGGCACAGTTGAGTCTGTATCTCAACTATTCCATGGTGTTAGATGCAGATATCTGTGACATGTCGGTAGTGAAGAAAATATATTTTGTTTTGTTGATGGTCTGTTGTTTATTTCTTATCTTTTTAAAATCTAAATAATACTGAAGAAGCTGCGGTCTGAGGCCCCTTGAAGTTAATGAGGAAAGCTGAGGTCAAGCCCTCTTGTCTTGTCAGGTTGAGGTGGAGGGCTGTTCAGGTAGGTTTGTACCTTTTCTCTCACTTTCATTTCTCCTTCTCTTCTCCTCTTTTTTCTGTTCTTTCTTCCTTTGTTTTCTCTCCCTTTCTCATTCTTCATCTCTCTCTTCCCTCTCCTACTTCTCCATAACATTTGGTTTGGATTTTGAGACAGATTTCTCTTTGGACCAATTTAGCTCCAAACTAACAATCTGTGGGCCTCAGTTTACCTCTTGAGTATTGGGATTGTAAATGATTATGACTATCACAACTGTTTCTCTACCTTTGAAACTGAGATATCCCAACCACAGAGTAGAGAATATGTGCATATATGAGCTCACCCTGTCCCCTCCATACAAGCAAACACAAGAGATTTTTTTTCAATTTTTTTTGTTATTGAAAATGAATTTTAAAATGCAATATATTCTGATTATGGTGTCCTCTCTTCCGATTCCTTCCATATCCTTTCCCCTTTCCTGCCACCCAGACATTTATAATGAATTGCCATATATTTCTAGAGCCTGTGGAGGTCCTAAAAAAGAAACCAGAAAACTTAAAATACAGGAAAGTCAATGTGTATTCCAGGCCACACTCAAAAGTCTGAGAACTAGGAAGGCCTATGACTTAAGTCTGAAAAGTCAGCCTTGAGACCCCAGAAGATTTGATACCTCAATCCATAACTCAGTACACAGCTACAAAACAGTACTCTCTGGGAGACTGAATGATTTCCATGCTCTTTTATTGTGTCCAGGTACAGAAATATTAATGGTTATTAAGTTCCCTCCAGCTATACATAAATAAATGCTTAACCAAAAGTCTGGAAAACTAGCACTTCAGTCATAAACACACACACACACACACACACACACACACACACACACACACACACACTATCCATCACAGGATTGTAACAAAAATTTAATTACTTAAAAAATTGAAAAAAATAGAGCAATTCATGATGGATATTTGTTAAGCACCTGTTCTTTGCACAAGAGATTGATATTTAGATAAATTTCTATTTATAAATAGCATATATTAATATTAATATGTCTTTATTTTTTCTTTTTATTACTGGTTATTTTAATGTGGTTGTACGGGTATTAAGACAACTGTCAACTTCTCTTTTATCTTTTCTTTATGGCATTACTGAATAAAATATAGAGCCTCGCTGAGGTGGTGGCACATGCCTTTAATCCCAGCACTCGAGAGGTAAAAGCAGGTGGATCTATGTGAGTTCAAGGTCAGCCTGGTCTACAAAGTGAGTCCAGGACAGCCAGGGATACACAGAGAAACCCTGTCTTGAAAAAAAAAAAAACAAAAACAAAAAACTTAGAGCCTCACACCTCTGAGCCTAGCACTCTGTGAATGTGTTCCATCAAGATCCTGCCCTATGTCCCTGTCAAAGAAAAATAATTTTCTTCCATACTCAGTCTTAATGTCAAATATTGATACAATTTATACTTCTTTGTATTATTCATGGCCTTCCCTGGACAATTTACTTAGCAAATGAAGTGAGATTTATTAGAGTACTTTTATGAATTCCCACCATATTGGAATATTATTTTTTAAATGAGCTCATATGCTTTGCAGGGAAATACATGAAACAACACTTTGTCTAGTGTGTGTTACCTTCAGTACCTGTATTTTTCATCTTAATAAATGCACTAAGAATTTCAGAGAGGAGAAGTGGGAGGGCATATGTAACCGAAATTTTAAAATTATTAAGTACTTATTTATTGATAACTATTCACTTATAACAAATACCAGCAATTTCTTAACTATTAACCCTATAAATTCCTACAATCCCTTTAACATAACCACTAAACCTATTGATAATCATTACAATTATCTAACCTTTTAGAAGGATACAGTCTCTGGGGCAGGTCCTCAGTCATCAGGAACATAGTTTCTGTAGTAGACTCTTTAATGCACTTAGCAATCCTTTTCTCTGGAATATCTCAGATGTAGATTCATCAGGGTAAATTGGCTATTGCAGTCTCAACTTAAATAAGGCTTGAGGCTTTCTTCTCTCTGGGAAAACCAGCCATCTGTAGGCCAACTTATTTCCTTCACATCAGGAACTCTGCCTCTCTGCCTCAGTCCTTAAAGCTGGCCACAGTTTCCTTTAGGCCACTGTTCGGACAGGTCAAACCCCTCTAGGCAAAAGCTGAGCCACAGGGCTTAGTCCTTGGCCTTTTGCTGTCTTGCTGAGGCTTTCTCTGTTCACCAGCTTCTTTAAGCTTCAGGGAGATCCAGCCATCAATTCACAAGCACTTTCTCCATCACGATGTCCTAGCATTGGCGCTCTTTAGCATGGGGCGGAGCTCTAGGATGGGGCTCATCCACTTGTCCTTAAATAGGATCTCTGTTTGAGCTTAATTTGGGCTCCACCCACTTAGCAGCTGAAAACAATGCCAGGCCAAATACTTTGTTTTTTAGTCCATTAAGTCTTTCCTGTTTTTCCTGGCTTCAACCTTGTTTTTCAGTCCATTAAGTCTCCTGTTTGTTTACTGTTTTCACCTGACTTCATCCTTGTTTTTCCACAAGCTGATAAGCTAATCGCTCACAGCCAAGTTGATCTTCATGCCCCGAATTAAGAGACTATATCAGAAACCCCTAGATATTTTCTAAGTCTAATTTAATTAATCTAACTCCCTACAGGCATAGGGATGTAAGGAAATCGATAGTTTTACCAAAATTCTTTCATCTTCTCCCAAGGTGGCTGTCAGACAATATAGACAAATGACAAAGTAATCTAAACAAAGGGATAATTAACTGCAGCTCTGTTCAGATGTCCCAACCATTGCTCTGAAACTGTCCTCTCAGGAGGGTTTCTGTGACCCCAGTGAATTGAATATGGAGACCCTGCCTCTGCAGTTTCCCAGTGTATAGTGGGATTGAAAGTGTTGGTTCTTATTACTGAAGAAAATATAATCAAGGGAATTGTCTCTGAATATATGAAAACTCCCCAAATCCCTCCTCATGGGATAGTAAAGATATTTTCATTTTCAAGCTAGAATTGTCTTTCAAGGTCATGGGGTTACTAGAGGATTACAAAAGCATGCTTACCATGAACAGTTTTCAGTGAGTCTTCTTACACAAGGAAAATCCATCAGTGTATTCTTTTGCCATTATCTTCTCTAGCTCCTTAGTGAAAGGAATCAAAAAAAGGCCAGTAAAAATGTTCTGAGGGTAAAATTTAAAAAATAAATAAATAAAACAAACTCTCTTTGAGAAGAAAATAAGTACATTATTTAATGGATTTAAGAGTAATGTGAAAATATTTCTATTTTTTCATATACCTTGTCATTTAAAATTTTTCATATACCTTGTCATTTAAAAAAACACATCAGAGCTGGACTGATAGCTTTGGGGTTAAGAGCACTTGTTCCTCTTGCAGAGGACCTGATTTCAATTATACAAGGTAGCTCACAGCTACCTAAAATTCGAGTTGCAGAGAATTTTTAATTCTGTGGCACCAGGCATGTCGAGAGAATGCTGATGCACATCAAGTATAATAAATAAATCTAAAAAATGTGCCACTTGTAGAACATAGACCAAAGAAAAGGAATTAAATACCATCTTTGGTGCATGAGCTGTATTCTGTAATTTTCTGGCTTATACTAATAATCTTGTTAACCAATTAAGGATCAAGTGCCATTTATATCTTTGAAATTTCCCTGACTTATACTTCAATCTTTTCTCAGATACAAACTCCATTTGAGAAGGTACTTATTTTCTAGCCTAACTGATGTCTTTAAAAAGCATGATCTTTGTTTTTGTTATTTTAAAACTATTTGTTTCAAATATGTATGTATATACATAATTTTCATTGTGTAGATTAGTAGCATATTCTAGTATATAACATGAGGACACTTTCTCACAATTTTGCATGTAGCCAATCCTAGTGGCATAATTTTCAGGTAGGAAAGATAGTTGTCTCCTATTATGGTCCACTGGCTGTGGCTTATATCACAATCAGGTAGAGAACTTGCTACAGCAAGAATTTTAGCCCCCTCTCAAAAATTGCATTCCAGAATCTATGAATATTGTGGCTCTAGTGCTCATATATAAACAGCCACTATTATAAGGGAAGAAGCAATGGTTTAAATATTCTGAAATGTCCTATTGTATTTTTGTAAACCAAGGCTCCACTACTAGAATGATAATATATGTAATACTTCATAAATATGTACAACAATCACTTATACATGATATATTTTTCATATCTATTAATTTTATTTTTAAAACATCTCAGTGACTTATATAAAAATGTCAATTATTATAACAGCATTTTCAATAGGAGGTAAAATGTTCACAATAAATGGCAGAAATGTATATGTGAAAGCAATGATCACATCCCAGATACTTGAGTAATTTTAAAACATCATATGGGCACCAACTCTAGTACAAAACTCTTTGGTCTGCTAATTAGAATTGCACAATGATATTGCTAGCAATTTGTTGACATAAAAATTAGAGAGTAGAGAGAGCTACATGACTCCAAACTATGTGTTTTTCCACATACCATAATACTCTCATACTGAAAGGATTCTGTATCTAATTTCTCCTTAAAAAGAATGGAGTAGATCTGGCCAGCACAGAACTTCCAGCATCTTCATTCTGGAGGGACAAGATGATGCATTATACAAGTATCCATACCACAACAAATTCCTCCTCTTCCCAGCTGAAAGACAACTGACTGTAGGGCTCTTCCCTGACAAAATCAGGAGCAAATCTCAGGCTAGGGAGCCAAGGTTCAAGAAAACCATAGCAATGAGGGGAACTACCTTGAATTTTGCCATATAATCCCTGCTTTTCTTCAAGGCAGGGCATCAGCCATCCTACTAACTACTGTCTCCATTGTCTCACCTTTGACCTAGTTCTGCTGTACTTCCAAACCCATAAATATGTTTTGATTAAGGAGATATGCTGAATTGAAGGGGATCACCCCATTTCTGTGAGGAAACAAAGCAAGCCTTAACTGTGAGTTCTTAGCAGATTCCACAGGGAGGATGTTTAATTAGACCACACATCAGATTCCTTCATGTTCTGTCAGGAAGGCCCATTGATGTTCTGAGTTTTGAGGTGCTGAAGGACACAATAATAATCATTTCTGTATTCTACAATACTCTACACACAGTGGTCTGGCTTCTTTGAGGAGGAAAATACACACACACACACACACACACACACACATAACCTTACAAAATAATTTACAGTACAGGAAAATGCTTCCTAAATTAGCGATGACCTAAACTTTTGTATTATCTTGTATTTTCACAAAAAAGAAATAGTTCCTGTGTGTGTCCTATTAATCACTTCTATGCATTTCATTTGGCTATTTGGATAATTATGTGCTAAACAAAAGTTGGTCTTCTTTGCAAATTATTAGCAACTTCAAGATAACTTTCATAAGATTCAAGCCATTTTTCATTTTCAAAATTAACTGCAATGCTAATATGAGAACAAGTACTCCGTAAAACAGAGTTTGTTGCAAATATTTTAAAATTATAAATCAAATTCTGTTTTCTGCTAGAGCTCACTTTAACTGAATGTAAAATTGTTTATATTAAAACTTAGGAAAGCCTTTGGATCCCTGTCCCCAAACTGGACTGTGTTGTCTAGCCTCAATAGAAGAAGATGCATGTAGACATACTGTAACTTGATATGCCAAGGCTGGTTGATATCCATGGGTGGTCTCTCCTTGTCTTAGGAGAAGAGGAGGAGTGATGGATGGGAGGGGATGGGAGGGGAAAGAGAGGGACAGGGTGGAGAGGAGGGAGGGGAAGCTGTGATCAAGAAGAGGTAAAGTAAATATGTAACTTAATTTTAAAAGGTAAAACAATAAATATGAATTATTTTACGGTAGAAATAAATCAATATATTCATAAATCAAATAGTGAAAATACCTGATCATCCTGTATTTTTATTATCAAACCCCACACTATGAGGGTCTGACTTTTGTTTTTATTGTCACAAACTTAGATAATGTCAGTTGTCCCTAGAGAAGATCCTCAGATACTGGACAAGGCTCCTGAAGCCAAATGCATTGAGCCAAACTTGACTGAGGAAGAGAGTCCCCGAAGTGAGGGTTGATCTGTAAGAACAGCTCTAGATGACTCAACAGGTGACTGTGAGGAGAGAAATAAAAGAGGGAAAATTACCATGGAAACCAGGACAAAAAGAGCCAGATGAGAGAAAAGACCCAGGTCAGAAAAGGAATAAAATGAGTACCAGCTATCACAACTAGGTGCATCTTACAGTGTGTTAGATTTTGACTGCTGTGTCTTAGGTCTTTAAGACTTCAATTGCTCCAATAAAAATGTAGATTTTTTTTTTTGCTATTGTTGTTGCTAGGCATCTACATAACTTGTAAAATATTGCATTGTGAGAGAAGATTAATTTATTCAATAACATTTATTAAGTGTTAATCATACCAGTTGCAATATCATGGGCTATCTATATGTTGTTTGCAGTTCTCAAACTCATACCTCACTATGGAAGACAAATAATTAGTAGTATTGGATGCCTAGTAGATGCTTTCTGAGTTATTTATTTATGTAACAAATGAAATCTGTATGTATAATAATTTCTAATAAATATTAAAATATTTAATGCCAGACAAACTATTTAGAAGTATTAATTAATTATGAAAATATTTCTAACTTGTCTATGAAAACGATCAGGCATTCTCAGTGTCTAAAAGTATTTGGCATCAGGAGTCTCTGTTCTAGTCTTCTTACACTTACATGTTGAAATGCTGAATTACTTGGAATCTGTGTTGAACCACTTCATCAGAGAGGAGGAATTTAAATGAAATTTGTGAAATGGAAAACGCTTATCAAAAGTTCAATGTTGGCATTTTAAGAAAGTGTCGTATCAACATATGAGACAACCAACTTCAAGGATCTACTTTTTGAAGTGGTGAGAATCAAAGGAGCATGTTTCATGGAGTAGGTCAATTCTGAGAAAGGGCTCCTTCAAGTCTACCCATACTGTATTTACTTTCTGCCTTAAATTCTCTCTTGTGTGACCTTTCTCAGACACACATTTGTTCTGATAACCTTTACAAAGCATTCACACACACACACACACACACACACACACACACACACACACTCACACTCACATAGAGGGGGGGAGTGAATTTATTTATTTACCTAACTTATTTATTTGTTTGTTTATTCATTCATTCATTCATTTAAATGGGTTTCAAGACAGGGTTTTTCTCTGTGGCCCTGGCTGTCCTGGACTCTCTGTCTAGACCAAGGTGTCATGGAATTCAGAGATTTGCCTCCCTTTGCCTTCTGAGTGCTGGAAAAAGAAGTGCACCCATGCCTGGCAGAAATGACTTTCTCATACTCAAATGTTCACAGGAGTTAGCCCCGTAAGCATGCTTGAGAAGACAAGACATGATTGCAAGAATTTAGAGTTGATTGTTAGATACAGTGTGAAATACTATCCCTAAAGAAATGAAAAATAAATCAAAATGATAAATAGCAAAAAAAAGTACATAAGTCAGAAGTGCTTTGATAAACCTCTGCAATATCCTCATGGCTTATGATTGCAATTTACTGCTTATTTTCATTTATGAAATACCTGAGGATAAAGTTTTTTTTTAATAAAGAGCTGCTTTTAGATTTGTTTAAATTCATGGGTAAGAGTGTTTTGTTGGATGTATGCATATGAACTTCATGTGTGCCTAAAGATGGTTGTAAGACAACCTGTAAGTTCTAGGAACTCAACCCAAGTTTTTCAAAAGAGGAATCCGTGTTTAGTTACAGAATTAAATCAACTAGTTGCTGAACTATCTTTCCCACCCCAGAAACAGTTAAGTTGTATAAGACAGCCAAACTCTCTTCTCAATTGACTTTGAAATTTTTAATTTCCACCAATAAGGAATGAGTTTGCCCATTGCTCTAGTAACTCACTGGCTTCTGTGGTTTATTATTTTAATGCTGACATTCTTCAGATGTGTGGTGGCATCTCAGTGATTTTGTAACTTTGCAATTCTGTAATGAAAACAATGTTGATCAGTTCTTTATTAGCATATCATTAGCATATCATCTTTATGAGGCAGAGAGTTGTCTCCTTTTCTTTTTCAGTTTGTTACCTTATGTTCTTACTTTAAGTTCTTTGTATACTTTATATAAATCTTTCTTTTCACAGAAATGTATTTTACAGATTTTTCTACTGCTCTGGCATTTCTATCCTTTTCTTGATACAATCTCTCAGGAATAGAAATTTGAATTTTAGTGAGCTCCTACGTTTCAAGTTTTCTCTCATAGGTCATAATTTTAGTGTTTGCATGTGAAGTCATTAAAGTCACAAGCTCAAGGTCATATAAATTTTACTTTAAATTCATGGTTCTTTATAGTATTGCATTTTACATTTAAATCTATAGTAGAATTGACAGATACTTTTGTTAACATCTAGGAATATTTTTTTTTTCTGAAAAAATGTTGAAGCTCTTCTATCCTAGCACTTTTTGTTGAAAATGTGATCATTTTTCTATTAGTGCAGGACTGTTTTGGGCATCCTGGGTGTTTTCTATTTCTATATGAACTTAAGATTATGATTTTTGAAAATTTCAGTGAAAAATTGCATTGAGATTTTTATGAAGGATTGCATTGAATCATGTGCAGTCTTTTTAGTAGAATAGTCCTTGTCACAATGTTAATCCTACCTGTTCATGAGTATGGAAAGTCTTTACATTTTCTGATGCCTTTATCAATTTTACTTTATTTTCTTTCATTTGTTATTTGAGTACAGACATAAATGTTACTGATTTGGGGTTATTAATTTTTGTTTGAAATTTTTACTTTTTATTTTTATTGTTTTATATGTTTAGTTAACTTTTTAAAATATTAATTTGTTTTGTAAATTTAGCTCTCAAACACAATTCAATTTTTCTCTTCAAGAACTTGAAGTTCTTCCCAATCTCTAGGCTGACATTTTGTTCGAATGACAGTGTCTTTTGCCTTACAGAAGCTTTTCTGTTTCATGCCCCACATCTGACAAAGGGCAATCCAAAATTTACAAAGAACTCAAGAAATTAAATGCCAAGAAACCAAATAATCCAAATAAAAATTGGGGAAAAGAGTTAAACAGAGAATTCACAAAGGAGGAATTCCTAAAGGCCCAGAGACACATGAAGAAATGCTCAACATCCTTAATCATCAGAGAAATGCAACTCAAGACAACTCTAAGATTCCATCTCACACCTGTCAGAATGGCTAAGATCAAAAACTCAAATGACACAACATGCTGGCGAGGGTGTGGAGAAAGGGGAACCCTCCTCCATTGCTGGTGGGAGTGCAGGCTTGTGCAACCAGTATGGAGGTCAATCGGGTGATATCTTAGAAAACTTGGAATAGCTCTGCCTCGGGACCCAGGCATACCACTTCTGGGTATACACCCAAATGTCTCCTCACTGAATCACAAGGCAGTTGCCTCATCCATGTTCATAGCAGCCTTATTTTTTTTTTTGAAAGTACTGGATTTTTTTCTTTTTTTTTCCTTTATTTTTTATTTCTTCAAGTTACATCTCAATCGCAGTCCCCTCCCTATTCCCCCTCCAGTCCCAAACTCCCAACCTCAACCCCCCATCCTCTTCCCTTTTTTTTTTCTTTTAAGTTTAAGGAATATCTTATTTCCCCCTACAGTTTCCCCTTTCAGTCCAGCAAATGTCTCTTTCTCTTAAAATAACAAATACAATACAGTACAACAGAGGTAATTAGGCCACAGTTATGAGGGTTATATGGCTTAACCTAAATTCCCAATGACCAGTCCATATGTATTTGGTACCTGACTTTAACATTCTACTATCAAAACATCTCCATGAGTTTAAAGGTCTATATCTGACTCAACATTCATACTAACTTGCAACACAATTTTAAAAGTATCTTCTTAGATCTATAACACTCTCTAGACTCCTAAACAACTCAAAATTAAAATATGAGACTCTAGCTATCTCTTCTTCAATCACCTCAGAGATCTGAGAGGGATAAATATATCTGATTTTATAGGAAGTACAGGGTCTGCAGATTCCAAAACTAAGAAATGACATACCTGTGGCTGCCTGGACAGGTCCCATTTTCTCTCCATACATTACAGCATCGATCTTCAGTCATTTGGCCCCATTTCTCTGACAGACATTGATTGTAGAGCAGGGGTTATGAAGGACTTACCTACCCTGTCTTGGCAGAGCTAGGCTGTCGACTTACCTGCTTCCAGGTTCTGTCCTTTGTGGACAGCATTCTGTCTACAGTTGGGGCAAGGGGTTTTTCCTACCAAGAGATAAGCTTGCGACTAATTTAATCATCTCCCACTGGAGATTCTTCGATGCTCATCATCTACTTGGAGGAGAATAGGGGGTGCTGTCAGGAGTTGATATGTCTTGATATAAAAAAATCTAAAGTTACAAAAACATCTTTGAATGTCATACTCTGCAGATCTCTTGAGGTTTTTGAAGAGGCCCTATCTATCTCTTATATTAGGGTAAGCAGATGTTGCTTGTCTCTTGCCGGTTTATTTCTGATTAGCTTAGAAAGTAACTATAATAGGCTGTCATAGTACCTAATTGAATGACCGGCTTGCATAACCATTAGTTTGCAGCATTTAGAAGATGGAAAGATCTTCCATGCTCATGGATAGGTATGATCAACATAATAAAAATGGCCATCCTACCAAAAGCAATATATAGATTCAATGCAATTTCAATCAAAATACCAACACAATTTTTTATAGACTTGGAAAGAGCTAGCCTCAATTTCATATGGAACAACAAAAAGCCCAGAATAGCTAAATCAATCCTGTACAATAAAAAAACATCTGGAGGTATTACCATCCCAGATTTCAAGCTGTACTACAGAGCAATAGTTGTAAAAACAGCATGGTATTGGTATAGAAACAGACCAGTAGATCAATGGAATCGAATTGAAGATCCAGAAATAGACCCACACACTTATGACCACCTAATTTTTGACAAAGAAGCCAAAATGGCACAATGGAAGAAGGACAGCATCTTCAACAAATGGTGCTGGTCCAACTGGATGTCCATTTGTAAAAGAATGAAGTTAGACCCATACTTATCACCCTGTACAAAACTTAAGTCCAAGTGGATCAAAGACCTTAACATAAGGCTGGTCACACTAAATCTACTAGAAAAAAAGTGGGAGAAACCCTCGAACTGATTGGCACAGGCGACAACTTCCTGAACAGAACACCAATAGCTCAGGACCTCATGAAACTGAAAAGCTTCTGTAAGGCAAAGGACACTGTCATTAGAACAAAACGGCAGCCTACAGACTGGGAGAATATCTTCACCAACCCCACATCTGACAGAGGGCTAATATCCAAAATCTACAAAGAATTCAAGAAATTAAATGCCAAGAAACCAAATAATCCAATCAAAAAATGGGGGACAGAGCTAAATAGAGAATTCACAAAGGAGGAATCCCTAATGGCTGAGAGACACTTGAAGAAATGCTCAACATCCTTAATCATCAGAGAAATGCAACTCAAGACAACTCTGAGATTCCATCTCACACCTGTCAGAACGGCTAAGATCAAAAACTCAAATGACAGCACATGCTGGCGAGGGTGTGGAGAAAGGGGTACCCTACTCCGTTGCTGGTGGGAATGCAGGCTTGTGCAATCACTATGGAGGTCAGTCTGGCGATATCTTAGAAAACTTGGAATAGCTTTGCCTCAGGACCCAGCCATACCACTTCTGGGTATACACCCAAATGCCTCTTCACGGAATCATAAGGAAGTTTCCTCGTCTATGTTTATAGCATCCTTATTTGTAATAGCTAGAAACTGGAAACTACCCAGATGTCCCTCAACCGAAGAATGGGTCAAAAAACTGTGGTACATCTATACAGTGGAATATTATTCAGCTATCAGGAACAATGAAATTATGCAATTTGCAGCCAAATGGATGGAACTAGAAAAGCTCATCATGAGTGAACTAACCCAGACTCAGAAGGACACATATGGCATCTATTCACTTATAGTAGGATTTTAGCTATATAGTAGAAGGTATTGATACTACAACTAACACACCAAAGGGAACTTGGACATAGACTTCTTATTTTTAATTTTTATTCTTTATTTATTTTTTATATATTAGTTATATTTTTTTCTGTTTTTTAGTCTTTTTTATCTATTGTATGCTTATTGGTTTGCTTGTTTAGTAGTTCTCTCTCCCGAGCAACGAGACACTTTTCGCTGATGGTACTGCTTTGTAGATCCCCAATGAATGAAGAGGATCTTGGCCCTCATACGACCTCTCAAATGAGATGAGGGACTGTTATATAAGGACACCCCACCCCAGAGAAATGGGATGGAAGGGTTAGGAGGTAAAGAAAAAAAATGAAATGTGATGTTCCGGCCTTTTAGTACTAATTGTCATAAACTCTTTAGGATAATTAAGAAATGCAGCCTTATTTGTAATAATTAGAAACTGGAAACAACCCATATGTCCCTCAACTGAAGAATGGATTAAAAAACTATGGTACATCTACACAAAGAAATACTACTCAGCTATCAGAAACAAGGAAATTATGCAATTTGCAGCCAAATGGATGGATCTAGATAAGCTCATCCTGAGTGAGCTAACCCAGACTCAGAAGGATGCACATGGCATCTATTCACTTATAGTTGGATTTTAGCTATATAATACAGGATAACTATATTATAGCCAATGCACCAAAGGGAACATGAAGATAGACTTTTATTTTATTTTGTTTTTGGTTTTGTTTTTGCTTGTTTGTTTGTTTTCTCTCGCTGTCATTGAGACACTTTTCCCAGGTGGTAATGTTCAACCCTGGGGTGGGGGTTCCTCAAGGTCCCCACGCCCAGAGACCACCAGAGTCCCAGATTTGTTGCAATATACAAGAGGTTTATTTAAGCCGACACACCAGGGTTTGACTGCCTCCATGGAGGAGTGAACTGCCAAAAACAGTTTTCAGGAAGTATTTAAGCACACATGCTGCAAATGGGTGGGTGCATAAAGGAGTAACTTTTAGCCTGCTAGGCGAAAGCCGCAGGTGGGGATAAGGGAACAAAGGGGATATTAGGTGATGATGCAGGTGGGGATTGGGGAGTGAGAGTAAAGGATCAAAAGGGGAGTGGAAGCAATCCAGTCAGCTATGTATGTTTAGATAGTCCCAAGGAATGAGTTCTGTGGAATGTCTCAAGGACTGAGTTCTGTGGAATGTCTCCAGGAGTCATGCGGTCAGGGTCTCATGAAGGAAGGAGAAGGCCTTCCTAGGGAAGTGGTATTTATTATTATTTTATTACAGCCTTACAGTACTGCTTTGTAGGACTCCAGTATATGAGGATGCTCTTGGCTCTCATATGACTGTTGAACTGGGGCAGGAGAATGTTATGTAGGGACACTCCACTCCAGAGGAGTGGGATGGAAGGGATAGGGGGTAGAGGGTGGGAGGGCAGGATTGAGAAGGGTGGAAAGAGGACACTATGATGGAGATGTAACCTGAAGCAATAAATAAATAAATTAAAAAAAAAGAACTTGAAGTTCTTGTTATAGAGAGCTTTCACTTGCTTGGTTATGGTTACCCCAGGTATTTTATATTATTTATGGCTGTTATGAAGGGTGTTGATTCTCTAATTTCTTTCTAAGTGCATTTATCTTTTGTGTAAAGACACACTACTGTTTTTTTTTTTTTTGCATTAATTTTGTATCCAGTCACCTTGCTAAAGGAATTTATCAGATGTAGGAGTTCTCTGATAGAATTTTTGTGGTCAGTTATGTACACTATCATATCATCTGCAAATAGGGATACTTCTTCTTCCCTTCCAATATGTATTCTCTTGGTCTCCTTTAGCTGTCTTATTGCTCTAGCTAAAACTTCAAGTACTACTTCAAAACCCAGCCATACCCCTTCTGGTAACCACCCAAACTATTCCTCACCAAACCACAAGGACATATCCTCATATATAAGCAGCCTTATTTGTAATAGCTAGAAACTGGAAACAATCCAGATGTTTCTCAACCAATGAATGGATTAAAAAAATTATGGTATTTTACACAATGGAATACTACTCAGTTATCTGAAACAAGGAAATCATGCAATTCACAGCCAAATGGATGGAACTAGAAAAGCTCATCCTGAGTGAGCTTACAGACTCAGAAAGATGCACACAGCATCTACTCACATATAATTGGATTTTAGCCATATAGTACAGGATAACTATCCTACAACCAATACACCAAAAGGATTAGGAATATAGGCTTTGTTACCTAATAAGGGGACAGTTTACCCTAGGAGTGCTACCATGTTGGCCCCCAGTGCAAGAGGAAGCTCTTAGCCCACATATGACTGTTGAGTTGAGAGTGGCTGATATTAGGAACACTCTATATCGGAGAAGTGGGAAGGGTGGGAGAGGGAGGAGAAGGTGGGAGGTTGGAACCAGGAGGGGTGGAATGAGGCACTGTGATGGAGATGTAACTTGAAGCAATAAATAAACAAACAAACAAAAAACAAAACTTCAAGTACTATGTTGAAGAGATATGGAGAAAGTGGGCAGCCTTGCCTTGACCCTGATTTTAGAGGAAATGCTTTAAGGTTCTCTCTATTTAGTTTGATGTTGGTTATTGGCTTGCTGTAAATTATTATGTTTAGTTACGGTCCTTGTATACCTTATCTCTCTAAGACTTTTAACATGAACAGTTTAGGGTTTTGTCAAATGCTTCTTTGGCATCTAATGAGATGATCATGTGGGGTTTTTGTTGTTGTTGTTTTCTTTTGTCTTGTTTATGTGATGGATTATGTTGATGGATTTTTATATGTTGAACCACCCCTGCATCCCAGGGATGAAGCCTATTTGATCATGGTGTATGATACTTTTGATATGTTCTTGGATTTGTTTTTTGAGTATTTTTGCATCCATGTTCATAAGGGAAATTGGTCTGAAATTTTCTTTCTTTTCTGGGTCTTTTCTGGGTCTAGATATCAGGGTGAATGTGGCCTCATAGAATGAGTTTGTCAATGTTCCTTCTGTTTTTATGTTGTGGAAGAGTTTGAAGAATATTGGTGTTAGCTCTTCTTTGAAGGTCTGGTAGAATTCTGTGCTGAAACCATCTGACCCTGGGCTTTTTTTTTTTTTTTTTTTTTTGGAGTCTTCTAATGGCTGTTTCTATTCCTTAAGGGTTGTAGGAATGTTTAATTTGTTTACCAGTTCTTGATTTAACCTTGGTATTAGGAATCTATCAAAAAAAAATGTCCATTCCACTTAGATTTTCTTATTTTGCAGAATACAGGTTTTTGAAGTAACACCTAATGATTCCTTGGATTTCTTCAGTGTCTGTAGTCATTTCCTCCCTTTCATTTCTGATTTTGTGGATATGAATATATTTCCTCTGCCTTTTAGCAGGTTTGGTTAAGGGTTTGTCTATTTTGTTGATTTTTCTCAAAGAACAAGCTCTTTGTTTCTTTGATCCTTTCTATTGTTTTCTTTGTTTCTACTATATTGATTTCAGCCCAGAGTTTTATTATTTACTGCTGTCTACTCTTCTTGGATGTGTTTGCTTCTTTTTGTTCTAGATCTTTCAGGTGTGTTTTTAGGTTACTAGTATGAGAACTCTCCAATTTCTTTTTAAAGGCTCTTAGTGCTATGAATTTTCCACTTAGTACTGTTTTTAATGTGTCCCATATATTTGGTTATGTTGTGCTTTCATTTTCGTTGAAGTCTAACAAGACTTTAATTTCTTTTTTAATTTTCTTTCCTGACCCAGAGATCATTGAGTAGAGAGTTGTTCAGTTTCCATGAGTTTTCAGGCTTTCTGTTGTTTCTATGATTGTTGAAGCCTAGCTTTATTCCATGATGTTCTGATAAATTGCAACAAGTAATTTTAATTTTCTTGTATCTGTTGAGGCTTGCTATATGACCGACTATATCCTTGAGGTGCTGAGAAGAATGTATGTCCTTTAGTATTTGGGTGAAATATTCTGTAGATATCAATTAGGACCATTCAATTCATGGTGTCTGTTAGTTTCATTATTTCTGTGTTTGCTTTCTGCATCGTTGACCTGTTCAGTGATGAGAGTGGTGTGATGAAGTCTCCCACTATGGGATTTGAGCTTTAGTAGTGTTTCTTTTACAAATGTGGGTGCTCTTACATTTTGGGCATAGATTTGGGGCATAGATGTTCAGATTGGTGGATTTTTCCTTTGATGAGTGTGAAGTGTCCTTCCACATCTCTTTTGATTAATGTTGCCTGAAAGTATATTTTATTGGATAATAGAATTGCTACTCCAGCTTGCTTCTTGGTTCCATTTGTTTTGTATATCCTTTTCTAGCCCTTTATGTTGATGTAATGCTCCCCCCTTTTTTTTTGCTGAGGTGTGTTTCTTGTAAGCACCAGAATGTTGGATTCTGTTTTTGCCTCAATTCTGCTAGCCTGTGTCTTTTTATTGGGGTGTTGAGTCTTTTGATATTGAGGGATATTAATGACCACTGATTGTTACTTCCTGCCATCTTGATATTGGTGGTAGTAATGTGTGAGTGAGCTTCTCTTCTTTTGGTTTTTCTGCCATGGAGTTATTTTATTCCTGTGTTTTCCTTTGTGTAGTTAAACCTCTTTGGGTTGGAGTTTTCCTTCTAACATCTTCTGTAGAGCTGGATTTGTACAAAGATATTGCTTGAATTTATTTTTGTCATAGAATATCTTGTTTTCTCCATCTATATTGATTGACAGTTTTGCTAGTTATGGTTGTCTGGCCTGGCATTTGTGGTTTTATAGGAACTGCAAGATGTCCATCCAAGCCCTTCTGGCTTTTCACATCTCTGATGAAAAGTCAGGTGTGATTCTGATAGGTCTGCCTTTATGTTTCTTTGCCATTTTCTCCAGCATCTTTTAGTATTCTTTCTTTGTTCTGTACATTTAGTGTTTTTATTATTATGTGGCAGGAGGATTTTCTATTCCGGTCTAATCTATTTGGTGTTCTGTAGGCTTCTTGTACAGTTACAGACATCTCTTTCTTTAGGTTTGGGAATTTTTTATTATGATTTTGTTGAAGTTATAGTCTTGGAGCTGGGAGTCTTCTCTTTCTTCTATTCCTATTATTCTGAAATTTCATCTTTTCATAGTATCCTTGATTTCCTTGAGGTTTTGTGTCAATACTTTTTTGGATTTTACATTTTCTTTGACAGATGTATCAATTTCTTCAATGTTATCCTCTGGGCCCGAGATTCTTTCTTCTATCTCTTGTGTTCTATTGGTGATGCTTGTGTCTATAGAACTTTTTATTTTTCCAAGGTTTTCCGGTTCCATGAATGTCTCAGCTTATGCTTTCTTTATTGCTACAGCTTCACTGTTCAGGTCTTGAAACATTTTATTCCATTCCCTCTCTTGCTTAACTATATCTTCCATTTCTCTAAGAGCTTTATTCAGTTCCTTCAGTAGTTTTGCTGTAGTTTGTTGTTCTCTGAGGGATTTGTTTTCCTCCCTTAAGACTTCTATTGAGGTCATTTTCCCGTGTTTCTGTTGTGTTAGGATTTCCAGGGTTTTCTGTGGCACTATAGATAGGTTCTGGAGACCTCATATTGATTTGGGTTTTTGTTTGTTTGTTTGTTTGTTTGTTTGTCTGTTTTGTTTTTAGCATATTCTTGTGCTGGCCATTAGTCTTCTGTTTTACCCTGGTGTTATCTGGTTGTTTCTGATGCCAATTGGCCTTGATACTCAGAAAAACCCCCTGTTCTGGACGTTGATTGATCCTGTGATCCCTGTGCCAACCTCTGGATGATGGGTAGGTTTCTGTAATAGAGAGCAGGTCTCAGAGACTGGCTGTAGCTCTCCTCAACTGGCTGTGGCCCAAATGGACCTATACGCAGGGGATTGGAGTGGAGGTGGGGCTATCCTGTGAGGTCCTGAGAGCTTACAGGTGCCTCAGGAAGGCAGGTTGAGATTTGGACCAGAGGTTGGACCCCTGAGCCACTTTCTGGCTTAGGTTCAGCATTTAGGCTGAGTGTATAGGCAGGGAGCTCCACCCCAGATGGGAGCCAGTGTTGGTGGGCCTGTTGGTGACTACCTCAAAAGCTCAGGTGTTTAGGTGAATGACCACAGTGTTTGTCAGGGAAACACTGTCACCAGCTGCTTTTGCAGTCAGTCTCAGCTCCTGATTGCTTTGCTGTGGCTGGGTTTGGTCTCCACCACTCAGCTAAAGTGCACACTGTGCCACTATGTGGGGAACTCCAGAAAAAAAGTCTTACTTACTTACTTTTGGTCCAGATGTTCTTTCCAGTTTGGTGGACAGGTCCACATAGAGGCTGGATCTCAGGTAGACAGGCAGAGCCCCTGATCTGTGGCTGGAGCCATGGATTGGATCCAATTGGCCCAGCACTCCTCTCCAGACAAGTGACCAAACTGGGTGATCTCAGGGTGGTGTCCCTGAGGCCTGCATGTTCTGTTTTGTGTGGTTACCAACTCAGTGTTTGCCGTGGAAATGCATACACCATCTGTGTTTCACGGTCAGCTGAGTGGCCTTATGTTCACTCCTCAGTAACTAATCTCATTCACCTACTACTCAGATACCATGCTCTTTTTTAAAAAAAAAATATTTATTTATTACTTCAGGTTACATCTCTATCAAAGTTTCCTCTTTCAATCCCTCCCAGTCCCTCCTGCCCACCCTCTATTCCTTATCCCTTCCATCCCACTCCTCTAGAGTGGAGTGTCCCTACATATCTGTCCCCACCCCACTTCAACAAACATATGAGGCCAGGAGACTCCTCATACACTGGGGGCCTACAAGGCAGCCCCACTAGGGCAAAGTTTCTCATTAACAGGTAACAAAGTCTTTGCTCCTGTTCCCTTTGGTACATTGGTTGTAGTATAGTTATCCTATACTATATGGCTAAAATCCAATTATAAGTGAATAGATGTCATGTGCATCCTTCTGAGTCTGGGTTAGCTCACTCAGGATGAGCTTCTCTAGTTCCATCCATTTGGCTGAAAATTGCATGATTTCATTTTTTCTGAGATACCATGCTCTATGGACAGTGGACAGAGCCATCTTGGATCTTCAGGGTTGTTAATTTTGATTCTTGCTACTTTGCTGAATGTTCATAAACAGTAGGATTAAGAATCATATCACCTGAAAGTAAGGATACTTTGACTTTTTTCTTGATAACCTTCACTTGTATTGCTCTAGCTGAGACTTAAGTTACTATATTGAATAGTAAAGGAGAGAGTGGACATCCTTGTCTTCTTCCTGATTTTAGTAATAATGCTTTGAGTTTCTCTTGGTTTAGAACAATAGTGACTGTAGGCTTGATGTATATTTCCTTTGATATGTTTTAATGTGTCCCCTATATCCTTAAATTCTCTAAGATTTTATTTTGAAGAGATGTTGGATTTGGTCAAAAGCCTTTGCTCCATCTATTGAAATAATAATGTGATTTCTGTCCTTAAATCTATTTACATAGTGGATTATGTTTATTGATTTACCTATAGTAAACCATGCTCATATCTCTGGGATGAACTTAATCATTGTAGATAGTTTTTAAGATGTGTTGGACTCAGTTTGCAAGTATTTGATTGAGAATGTTTGTATGCATTTTCACTGGAGATAATAGACTGTTTGCTTCTGTGTAAAAGTCAGCTAACTGTACTTTTGGGGATAAATTTCTTGTCTTTTTTTTTGTTAAATCAATCCCTTTGTTACTGTATATTTATGTTAAGTCTTGGAGTTGAATAGAGTCATTGAGGGTTTGTTTTACTCAATACTATACTGATTATATTAGTTTTCTCTGATTTTTTTGTTTTATTTTTAAAAATTATATAATCAGTGTCTTAATTAGTCTTTTACTGCTATGAATATACACCATGACCACAGCAATTCTTATAAAAGAAAACATTTAATTGAGGCTGGCTTACAGTTTCAGATGATTAGTCCATTATCATCATGGGTGGAAGCATGTCAAATTACAGACAGACATATCGCTGGAGGAGCCCAGAGTTCTCCATCTTAGTTCACAGGCAGCAAAAGGGCACTGTGTACCACACTGGGAGTAGTTTCAGCATAGGAGACCTCAAATCCCATCACCCCAGTGACACACACACTTCCTCCAACAAGGTGACACCTGGTCAAGTAAGGCCAAACCTCCTAATAATGCCACTCCTTAAGAGCAAAGCAGATAAACATATGAATCTATGGGGACTAAACATATTCAAACCACCACAATCTTTTTGTCAATAGCTACAAAATAATCTAGAAGGATTTTGAAAATAAGTTGAGTCCACAGGCCAAAAGATTTATGTTGGGTCTACAGATCAAGTTTATGTATCTATTACCTGAACCAACCACAATATTTCACACATTTTAGTGGCCTCATTAGGTTTCCCTGAATCCAAACATTCTTTAGAAGATATTAAAAATGAGAGACTTTTAGATTGATCCCATACCTGATGGTAGAAGGTTTTCTAGTGGCACTGTTCCAGTAATAAAATTACCTCTTTTTTCTATATGCTAAGAACATGGAAGAAGAGCGGAGAAAACTGTGAACTCTATTTGTAGAAAAGGTATTGTGGAATGGCAAAGAACATTGTTTGTTTGATTCACAATGTTCTTGTGAGAAAAATGATATTCTTACCAAAACACCTGAGGTACCTCCTGATACAACAGGGTCTGTAGATGTTTTGTAATTCTGAATAAATAAGGTTTTGGCCAGAGTTCAACATATTGAAGCAATTTAGGTACCAACCACACCATCATTTATTTGCACCTATATAGTCTGTCAAAATATCATTATCCCTGAGTAGAATTCTATCATGATTTTCCTCACTTTCTATTGAGTACCAGACATCCTTCAGATATGAGTTTTCTCACAACTTCTTCTTGATCTATGACTCCCTATGTGCCTTGATTCCAAGGACCAGAACATCATGGGGTGCTGTACGTATTCTGCACATACTTGTGTAAAATAATGTATTTCTCTTTTTTATATAACTGATAAGGATTGTGAAAACACGTATGTGTAAATCATTCTTTAGTAAATCAGTCAAACAAACATAGAGACCAAGTCTACATTCTAATTGGAGTCTACAGAATATCTGTATGGGTGTTTTAATACCCCCCTTACAAGGGTATATGGCGTTTGCATCTTCCCGATCTGCTGCAAACAAAAACACACTCTCCAGATTTTAGTTCTCTTTTCTATTAGATGAATTTCCTCCAATGTAATCAGGCATCTCGCATCTCAGCACCTTAAAGACAGCTGCTATCCATTTCCTGAGTATTTTGGTTGTAGCTTCTGGTCTTCTGTTGAAAGATTTTATTCCATTATTTATGATTCAACCTACTAAATGTCAATGGGGATATTCCCTGGATAGGTATGTTACTGTGGTTACCAGTAGCTTTTCTCATCCCAGGAAGAGTCTGCTCTCTGAAGTGTAGAGTGGATTTTAAAATCAGAAGGAACCACACATGCAGGAGCAGGGCTGTGTGAAGGGTACAAAGAACTTGTTCTTATTTTCAAAACAGGAATCTTGGGGTTTCTTTCCAAATGATAACTTATGGACAGTTTGAGGGAAGTCCATGGACATTAAAAGACCTTAATCTCATGTTGTGGAGAGAACAGTGACTTTTTCTTCTGTTGCTGTCTGCTCCCCCCTCCCCCACCAATAATGCATTTTTTATGAGAAAGTTGAACTGGCCTTGTCTCAGCAGCAAATGCTCTCCAACAGAACAAATGTGCCTTTTTTGTTAAATTACAGAAATAGTGAAAGATTTATGATTCTGTTAGACAAAATCCTTTTGTTTCAAATAGTTGCCATTTTTTCCATGAAGAAATCAGACACCTTGTTGGTGTTTTCTTATAGTAAACATAAGGTCACTGAAAGGAAACAGGCTAGATGAAAGATCACCACGGTATTAAATTACTTCCATCTGCAAACACTGTAAATCCCGTAGACATAAAAAGGAGAAGTTATGGTTGGAGCTCTGAAGTGTCATGTTTTTGGACTTGAAAAAAGTCCTTCTGCTAAGGACTTTATTCTACTGCCAAGATTAAGAAACATGAAGTTGTGATGCAGTAACTGGACCGTGTCAAAAACATTCTGTAGTAGAAATCTCACTCACGCTCTCTGCTTCTCAGTGTCTTTTGTCCTTTCTCTTGCCACTTTATCTAACTTTCAAGTTTATATTGGAAGAAATTACATGAATTAGACTCAAAGTCTATAGCATTAGCCCTCAACAGAACTCATACAAAGCATGCAATTAGTCTCTTCAGTTTTTCTTTCCACTGATTATAAACTGTTTATGGTTAGAATAAAATTCAAAATGGTGTCTTTTCAAAACAAGGCCACTTACATTTGAAAGCAATTAATGTTATTTGCAGTTGAAATTTTTCTAAATTGTATGATTATCTTTAAGTAAGATTTAGAATTTTCATCCAAGGTTATTAGCTGTTACTATATTAGAGAGCAATGCCTCTTGTTGCTAGGCATCTGATCTCAGTTGCTCATTTGCACAAGTTTATTCTTGTCTGAGTTCCACCATCAGAGTTTAGATACTTGCCTCTGAACCCGTTCAAAGTCAGAATATAGGCTTGAGCCCAGTAGAATCAAATATCTTTAGAATTTGAGTATGAAACAAATGATTTGAAGTCAGGTGCTAATGCTGTTTTTGACACCCAGTACCTGGTGCCTGATAACAAGCAAAATGATGGGGGAAAGAACAATACAATGACTAACAGAGGCAGAAGTATTATGCAGATGGCATACTTCTGCGTATGGCCTTGGCTACTGTTCCTACTTCATCATTCAATTATTTCTTCTCTTTGAAAAAAAAATATTAGCCAGTCTCCCTCTCAATTTCTTTAACTCTAAATAGGGATGACAATAGCAGTACTTCACTAATACTGACTTAGGTTTGGTTAGTTAAAGTGAGTTGATAGCACATGGCATATTTTGGGAAGCATATATTGGGAGACATAAATGGGAGACATTTGCTGGTATCACCTAGGATAAGTAGTTGACAGCTCCTTGGGGATTAACACATTCATTGAACTATCCTTCTCAGGCATTCTTGACAATGAATTCTATAGAATCATTTTTTAATGTTTTCTTTTTAAAAATTTATTTATTTTTATTTTATGCACATTGGTGTTTTCCCTGCAAGTATGCTGTGTGAGAGTGTTAGATCTTGAAGTTACAGACAGTTGTGAGCTTCCATGTGGGTGCTGGGAATTGTACCCGGTCATCTGGAAGAGCATTCAGTGCTCTTAACTACTGAGCTATCTCTCCAGCCCATGTTTCCAATATTTTTAAAGTTCATTGATTATGATGTCTCAGAAAATTGAGAAAAGTTCTACCTCAAGACCCACCCTTACCACTCTTAGGTGTATATCCAAAATTCTTCACCAAACCACAAGGACATTGGGTCAACTATGTTCATAGCAGCATTATTTGTAATAGAGCTAGAAAATGGAAACAACTCAGATGTCCTTCACTAGAGCAATGGATAAAACAAACAAACAAACAAAACAGTGGTAGATTTATACAATAGAATACTACTCAGTTGTCAGAAACAAGGATATCATGCAATTTGCAACCAAATGGATGGAATTAGAAAGGCTCATCCTGAGTGAGCTAACACAGACCCAGAAAGATACATATGGCATATACTCACTTATAACTGGATATTAGCCATATAGTACAGGATAAGTATCCTACAACCCACAGTCCCAAAAAAAAAACAGGAATCTAGCATAACTATTTTATGAGATACTCTACCTAGCAGAAAATCAAATTATTGGTGAGCACACAGCCAAGCATTAGGTTGAGTGCTGGGAGTTATGATTAAGAGAGGGAGGAGGAATAGAGAGACCTGGAGGGAACAAGAATACCACTTGAAGATCAACAGAACCAACCAATCTAGGTCCCTAGAGAGGTACAGAGACTGAAACCCTAACAAAAAAAAAGAAAGAAAGAAAGAAAGAAAGAAAGAAAGAAAGAAAGAAAGAAAGAAAAGAAAAGAAATTAAAAAGAAACAGAAAAAAAGTATATATAGACCATATATAGAATAGACCTAGCCTCCCCTGTACATACATAGACGATAGGCAACTTGGTCTTCATACAGATCCCATAGAAAGTATAGAGGAGGGTAGTTTCTATCATGGACTCTGTTGCCTGTTAGTGCAACACCTTAATGTAGCTGGGCTGCCATGTTAGGTCCCAGTGCAAGAGGAAGCTCTTAGCCTTCATGTGACCAAAGAACTGAGGGAGTTTATATGTGAGGGCCCTCCTCACTGGAGGAGAAAGAGAGGAGGGAGGGGGGAAAAGGGTGGAAGGTTAGGACCAAGAGGGGAGGAGAGAGGGAGCTGTGATCGAGATGTAACTTGAATAAATAAATAAATATTTCTTAAGTATTTTTTAGTAAATAACAGCATAATTTTCTATTGAATGTAGCCAAAAATTCTGACAAGTTTATTTGTAAGCTGCATTTTCAAGAAATCACCCTCATGTTTGAAACTCTTCAAAATCAGAAGTGGGATGTTTGTGAGAAACTTTTCCAGGAGTTCCTTTTGGGTCCTACTAACAAACAAACAAAAATCTGTGTTTTATTCTGAGATTAGCCATTTTGGAAAGAGTACTGAACATACCTTTTCATGCAACACAATTGAAGGGTGAACTAGAATTTCAAGAGCCCACCTGATGGAATATCTGAAGCAAGTATGTAACAGAATACTGGGTTTTAAAGGCCTGCTGAAGTTAGGAGATAAGAGCAATTTGTGTATTTGCTTTTGTATCTATGAGGCCGCAGAGTTGCCTGCAGGAAGGAAGATGGAGCGACATTTACAAGTTTACAGGGACAACGGGAATCTTCAAACTCTTCAAGCACAGGGCAAAGGTGACAGTTCTGTTTGGCTTTTGTCCACACAGCCTGGAGATATTATGGAGAGATTGTCAGAGTAGAAACACCAGTGAAAATTGCATTATGGGTGTAGAGAATCTGGCTCTTTGTTTAAGGATTCCAGAAGGTTGTGCGGGAAATTGTAATACCTGAAGCTTTTTTGATTCTCTCTTTGATAGGCGCTCTTCTCTCTCCAAGCTTCTGAAGGAAAAGGGAGAGATATAAGATGATATAGAGAAAAAGTTCTAGATGCTTCAAAAGAAGACTATGTGGTTTGCCTGCCTTATATAGTTCTTTTTTTAAAAAGAAGGACAGCTGTTTGTTCAAGGAAGGCCCAATCTGTGCAGCCAGTCAATACAGGCCACTAATTGCAGTTTCAGAAGAATCTGAAAAGGAATTTTTTTTTTTTTTTTTTGCTTATACCTCATAAACTTCAGTATCTTTTATTTCATCCAAGTATGGACTATTTCTCTTCACCTCAGATTAAACTAGATGAAACAGTTATCTCCTCTACCATATTGCTATAAAGCTAGTATGATCATTTTTACTTACGGAGAGTTGATAAGCACACCTTGGATTCCCACCAACACAAAGCACCAAGCAAAGCTGCACACATTTTATATCATTTAGGTGGGAAATCTCTTCCATGTCCACAATGGTATGTTGTGACTTGGGGAACACAATGAGGCTAGAAAATACCAGAATAGGATATAATCCACCTTTGCTTTTGCTCTTGTTTGAGTATTGTCTGCCTGTAGGAGCCCTGATGGCTAAAGACTTATATCTGTAAAATAAAAAATTCCTGTCCTTAAAAATAAGAAAGGTGAAAGATATCAGCTTTGAAGTAGTCTCCAAACATAAATTATATAATTTTTAAATCAACAGTGAAATTTTTTGTAATAAAATACACATACCAAGAAAAAAATAACTAGGCTAAAAAATAGTCCAACTAGGTCAGAATGGAACACCTATGTTCATAGTTACCCACTCTATTGAAAGTGTATGTGTGTGTGTGTGTGTGTGTGTGTGTGTGTGTGTGTGTGTGCAGTTATGATGAGCTCTGTTCTGACAAATGTTTATGCAAAATGTCCAGCATTTGAACATAGTTGCTCAGTAATATTATTAGACATTGAAACATGCAAAATACCGTGATAATGCTAGAAATAATCAATAGATTTTATGGATAAGATCAAATCCTAGACATAGCTGGTTTGAAGGTCCTGGTGACAGGCATGCAACAAAGTGTTATATGTAATGAACTGAAGGAAGTTTATGGACTGCTCAGCAAGGACTGAGGGACTTCACTAAACATTCAATGGAAGCGATCAAAACGTTTTAGAGGCAGAGTAGCAGACCTAAAGGAACAAAACAAACACCATAAAGCAAACTATAAAACAATGTGATTTCGCTTCAATATACGAAACAAGCACAATAAAAGAAACAGTCAGAAAATGAGTTTGCACTTCAGTTTTTCTTGACTTCATTCATTCTAGTCACCAGCAATATCCTTACAGTGGCTGCTTAATGCAACTTTCTGAGTCTACTACTTGCATAGCATATATAGTATATGAAATAGAAAATTTGTAGCACTGTGCCTTTTCCTTTTTTTTAGTACTTTTCTTTATTTTTTTCTTCTTTTGAAATTTTTTATTAATAAATTTATTTATTTGTTGCTTCAGGTTACATCTCCATCATATTGTTCTCTTTCCCTCCTTCCCAGCCCCATCCTCCCACCCTCTTCCCCCTAACCCTTCCATCCCACTCCTCTGGAGTGGAGTGTCTCTACATAACAGTCCCTCACCCCAGTTCAGAAGTCATATGAGGGCCAAGAGCCTCTTCATACACTGGGGGCCTACAAGGCAGTACCACCAGTGAAAACACTTAATAAAGTACTAGCCTTTTCCTTTTTTTTAATCTACAGGTTCCAGTGTGAAGAACTTAGCCATTGGATTTACATATGACAGAAATGGAGCAAAGCATATGGTAAACTCTGAATCTCTTCAATGGCACTAACTTAACTACAAAATTGGACAAAAGTATTTCAGTCGCTTGTTATTCAGTCAGGCATCTCTCCATTCAGCTATCTTTCCATTGATGCCAGATATCAGTACCAGGCTATAACAAAATCATTGCAACATGCTGTGCTTGTCTGGTATTCCCATGGCATAGAGCAATGTTTTTAGTGATTTGTATAAAGTGCTGCTGAAACACAGAAAAAAGTTATTACACACAAATGTAGAACACCTTGAAGGTAATTCATCAAGTTCTGTGACTTAAAAAATATGTTTAAACTAATTAACATAAAATTTATTTTCATTGTGTTTGTCTGGACTAAAGGCACAAGTCATAGTTAGGGAAGGCGTTTTCTTTAAGGCTTTTGTAAGAAAACTGAAAGTGCAAGCATAGTGAAGCTGCATATTTTCCTTGTAGACTTCAATGCAGTCTCTGTTGTCAACAATTCTCAGGAGATTATTTCTTTTCTCATAAAGAATATGCCAAAATTCTATACATTTCTTAACTTCCAGAGCAGAACAAAAAGGTAAATAGCATTTACACTCTCTCCCCACCCTCTCTCACACAGACACACACACACACATGCACACACACACTGTTGTGCAAACACAGTCACACACACACACACATAGTCTCACACACACAGTGTGCAGAAAAGGGTAGTAAGAAATGCTTTTATGATTATTTCTTCTATGTTATTGTTATCTCTTATCTTGTCTCACACAGACACACACACGCATGTACACACACACTCTTGTGCAAACACAGTCACACACACAGTTTGCAGAAAAGGGTAGTAAGAAATGCTTTTATGATTATTTCTTCTATTTTATTGTTATCTCTTATCTTGCCTCACATTAATATAACTATAAGTTTTTCTGGGTAAATACATTTGTTCAGACTTAAAAATACATTATCTTGTCTCACATTAAAATAACTATAGGTTTTTCTGGGTAAATATATTTGTTCAGACTTAAAAATACATTATTCAAAGTGAAGGATTATCTAAATTAAATATTTGAAATCTATAATTTAGAGAGATTAATTAATTTTCTGTAATTCATTAAGTAGTTTGCAGGGGAATGTGTCCTCTGATTATTTCTCCAAAGTTAGGTGTAATGTAAAAATCTCAGAGACAAGATCAATGTTATATACTCATTGATTTTTTTTTGGTGTTATTTTTCAGATCATACATTGATATAGTTGATCGTGAGTCACTTTTATGTCACCATGAACTAAAATATCAAAGCAGAATTTCTATCAACACCCTTGGGTCAGAAAAAGTAAGATAAAGAAATGCTAAGATACTTCTCTTGGTTTTAGCAAGAATTCAGATGACTTGATATTTGAATGACAGGGAAGAGAATGACTCATTAACTATTAAAAGGATAACTCATTAATTGAGCTTCCTTAGAGTAATAATAGAAAAATTAGAGAAGAAAAAATTAGTAGAAAAAAAGAAGGAAAAATAATAGAAAAATATACCTGGGACAATATGACTATGGAGGAATAACAAAAACACTTAAGAAAAGATAATTTGGGGCAGGGGTGAGTGTAATCTCATATGCAAATGAAGACACGATTAGGATCCCTACACAACCAGGGTACCAGTCCTTTTTCAGCTATATGCTAAATACATTAGACCAGTACATTAAAAAATAATAATAATAAAAAGGAAACAAAAGATTAGTTTTTCTTAGCTATATGACTTGATGCCTAATGGATTCTTTGCAAATATATGCTAAAGCCTAATCTGTTACTGATAATTACTCTGAATCAGAGAAATTGAGACGCTCTAGTTCCAAACTAGACTTAACAGTCTTAGTAGGGCAGCTAAAGAATTGGGGACAGTATCATTTAGCTTTTACCACCATGACCTCATCAGGGTAAAAACGAATTGATCAGAAAACCAAAAAATATATATTTTTGTGTCTAATTTCCTGTTGATCGTGCAGTGTACATTTTTAACATGAGCTTTATACCTGGCTTCTGCTGGGTAACAAATAGTGATTAGGAACAAAGTACACTTGCTCAGTTGGGAATTACATAGTCTCTCTGTTACCACAATTCAGCAATGTACGTGCATATTTTTTTAACTGATCATCAGCCAAAACCTCCTTGCTTCTTCTTCATTGTCCTCAAATCAGATTTTTTCCATTCCAAAGAGTGGACCAAGAGTTGGGTTGCTAGAATATGCACAAATCTGGCATAATTTTTAGTGCCTGTAGAATTTGACACAACGTGAATAGAAATAAGATATTCAATGTTGCTATGTTTAGAAATGTGATTGAATTAATATACAAATTGATTGCCAAAAATGTGGGAGACTGATGAATTAAATAGGATTTTGTCAAAGTCTGTGGTGGTTTGAATAAAAATGACTCCAATAGGCTCACAGATTTGAATGCTTGGTCACAAGGGAGTGTCAGTATTTGAAAGGATTAAAAGCTGTGACCTTGCCTGAGCTGTTATACAGAGAAACTCTGTCTCAAAAAAAAAAACCAAAAAAAAAAAAAAAAAGCTGTGACCTTGTTGGAGGAAGCCTGTCACTAGGGTTAGGCTTTGAGGTTTTCAAAAGCCCACGCCAACCTGAGTGGCACACTTCCTTGTTGGGGTAGTGTTAAGCATTCTAAATGTTAATTAATTGGTTCTGCTTGCTGTCTGTTACTTACATTATCTCTGATTGGTTAAATAAAATGCTGAGGCCTGAGATTGGGCAAAGACGGAGAAAGGTGGGACTTCCTGAGATTAGAACAGGAAGCCTGCGCTTTAGACAGAAGAAAAGCATTCCAGCCAGGAGCAGCAGGAAGGAAGCACACAACATGGGATAGAAAAAGGAACCTCATTCCACATGGCCAGGAAAATTGGCATATCATGGAGAATGGCAGTCCAAGGGGACGTATGTATATATGGGGTCATATTTGGGTAATAGAATTAAGAGCTAGCTTAGATGGGCTAGGATTGCACAATTCAGGCCAAGGCTTGGTAAAATCCATGTGGTGTCTCTGTGTGGGCTCATTTATAATGTCTGGATGAGAATTAACAACCGCCAATCAATTAACAATAATATAAATACTGGTTAAATAATTTAATTAGCCATATTTCTTTTTACATATGACGCCCAATGTGGGGCAATTAGAATCCATGCTTATATACAGCCTGAGAAGGCCCAGGTGAAAGCCGAAAGAGTGGGAAACTGAACTTGAACCCAAATGCATTTCAAAAGTGTGGCTAACTTAATAAAAGCTGTTGCCTTGCAGCAAAGGTGGAAAACTTAGCTCTCCTTACATACTAAAAACCAGGCAGCCTTCTAAACAGAGCTTGAGAGTGGAATTAACCACCTAGATTAAAAATGGAGGAATTCATAATACCTCAATACGTTTGGATTCCAATTGAGTTTGTTCCTCTTAGCATGCAAATGATTTTTACCCCGACAATTGTGGTTGTGTGTATCGTTTTTGAGAAAGTTCAGACTAGGATAGTCTTGAAGGAAAGAATTTACAGATGGAATGCTAAATTGCCAACAATAATAATGAAGGAAAGAGGGAGGCCTTTCCTGATAAATAATAGAAAATTGATGGCAGCTGGAGCTAAGAGCTCCCTGGGTACTAGGTGCCTGTCAGGAGTTTCTGGTATAGGGCTGCCAATGAAATGCAGCCAAAACTAGACTCTAAGGAATAATGAACAAAGTTTTAATTGCAGTGTGGGATGGCATGGTTAGACAGGCCAAGGCTTTTGGAATGTTGTTTCTTTGCTTGATTTTTGTTTAGATGTCTTTGATTTTTCTATATTGGGAGGTAGAAAGGATATTGTTCTGGTTTGGCATTGCTAAAACAAGAGATTTTTGAAGATTTTGGGCCAATTTCGAATTGTCACTACAGTTCAAAGTTACTCTCAAGGTTACAGAGTTACGAAAATCTGGGATTTAAGTGAAATATTTGGGCAGGATGGTACTGGTACACACCCTTAATCCCTTAATCCCATCACACTAGAGGAAGAAACAGACAGATCTCTGGATTCTAGACCAGCCTGGTTTAAGCAATGAAGGCAGGGCAGGAAACCTGCTGAGGCTTAATAAAGACAGTCTAGAATTCAAAAAAGACACATTTTTTTCTTGATGTTAAGTTTAATAATGTCCTTACTGATCTAATGGATAAATGCACATGATCTTAAATTTACATAAAGAGAAAAGGGTCACAAGCCAGTGTCCTTAGTTGTGGGGCTCCCACTGGAGAACTGGTTACATGGGGCATTTTGCCCCTAAAGGAAATCTGTTAATTGCTGGGTGTGGTGGTGCACACCTTTAATCCCAGAATTTTGGAGGCAGAAGCAGGGTAATCTCTGTGAGTTCAAGGCTAGCCTGGTACAATGTGAGTCCAGGACAAGGATACACAGAGAAATCCTGTCTCAGAAAAAAATAGGAGAGCAAGAAAGAGATATATTCTGTTAATCAATGTAAGAACCCAGAGTTACGCTGGGGAAAAACTTGCAAACTGCATGCCTCCCACAGCCAACAGTTAAGAAAAGCTAACATAAGTTAGCATATCATGCTATTTTACACCAATCTCCTTAATAATGGTGTTTCCATGGGAGAACTGGAACTCAAACTAATACAAAATGGTTTAAGTAATGTTATTGTTTAATAAGGGTAATTCCATTATTTAAGTTCATACCTTGATCTCAAAATGTGGAGACAAGGAAACAACAGGTTCCTTGTGTGTTCGAGGCCAATCTAAATCTACAGAGCTCTACAGAGCAAATAAGACAGCCCAAGCTACGAAGAGAAACCCTTTCTCAATAAGGATAGATATATCCACATAGAAATTAAATCTCCAAAGAAAGGAGAAAAGGAAAGAAAGAATATATAAATGTATACCTTTGATCCCAAAACATGGGAGACAAAGACAGAGACAGATTGGTTCCTTTTGAGTTTGAGGCCAACCTAATCTACAAAAAGCCAGAGCAACACAGAATAAACCTGTTTTAATCAATTAATAAATTTATGTCAACTGTGGAGGAGAATACTTAAACTCCATACAGTCTTATACTGTATTTTCAATTTAAAATAGATTATATATAGCATATATATGTAATACTATTACATGCCATGTTTTTATATGGCATGAATGGAAACTTACAAATGTCTTTCTTCTGTTCAAACAAAGTGCAGAAAATATTCCTTAATTGATTTGTGCATCCTGCACATCCAAGGCATTTTGGTAATTGCAGAATTATATGTTACTTGTGAGAAATTATATATTTTCAGAACAACAGGACCTGAGTCCAAAGAAGACAAGACAAGTAACTCAAATGATCCAGCCTCATAGACTGCCTCAATAGCTGTTTCCTCCAAAATCTGCATCCAGAACAACTTCAAACAGCTTGCTGAGATGGCCCAGCCTCAAAGACTGTTCCAGACAGGACATCAATGAACTCTTGAACTTTCCTACCAAAGTCCAGCTTCGAACTACAAATTGCTCAGAACATTCAAATAGCTGAGCACCTAGAGACTGGACAACAAATGTTACAATTTACTTGCTTAACCATTTTTTATTTCATTTTATTTGGGCCCCTAAACAGGTTTTCTGTGACCCAATTCAGCAGGAAGAAGTTTTAAGAGAGCGACTTCCCATTCCCAAAAAGTGGGGTGGATGATTCTTTGGTCATTTGATGTGTTATAAATGTTATTTAGGGGTAATGGCTACAAATTGTTATATGGTCTTGTTAAGCAAGGTATAGAAAGTCAGACTTGAAGATTTCTTTTTCCTTTCTCTATCCTTCTTTCTTTCTTATATAGGGGGAAAAGACTTGAAAAGAAAAAGAGGGGGAATATATGTATATAATATAGAAATGATAAGATATAAGGATAGATTATTGAATCTGCTCAGAAACTTAAAATTATGTTATTCTTTAAGGTTATTTTTTGATAGATTGGTATAGAATTTTGTATATTGATACAAAAATAAGATTAAGTTTGATTCATTAGTATAGAATTTTATATTTTGACACATAATACGTATATTTCAACTCTTGTATAAGGTATTGTGCCTGTTCAAATCATTTAAAAGTATAGGTTTACTTCCAATCCTTTTATGGGTTGCTATTGCAATCTATTTAAAGGTCTGGACAATACAAATTGACTGGCCAGTCAAGCTCCTGGTCATGTCAAATAGTAGTCTTAATTTATCACAAAATAGACTTAATAGGTTAAACAGATACTAAATGGTTAAAATATACAGTTTGCTTATTCAAAGATAGATAGATTTATAAATAAAATAGATAGATGACTTCAAAATCCTCAGAGGCATACAGAAAATGGCATTTAAAGATGTTTTTATTATTTTAAGAATTGTTTGAATTAAGACAGTCAGCTCCTGACAGCTCTCATTTTATTTGGAAGAAGATAATGAGCATCAAAAAAAGAAATCTCCCATCAGGAGATAATTCCTCAAAAAGAAATCTCCCATCAGAAGATAATTCCTATAGGATAAAAATGCCCCTGCTCTCAACAGACTATATACAGTCCTAAGATGGACCAGAGCTTAAATGCAGGTAAGTCGATGTTCTGATTCTGCAGAGACAGAATGGGAAAATCCTTATTATTTCCTGCTGTACAATTTAGTCTGTGAAAAATGCTTGGCCAGAAGGCTGAAGATGATGCTGCAATGATATCGAGAGATATTTGGGACTGTCTAGGCAACAAACTGTCATATTTCTTATTGGAATCTGCTCTCCTTCCTACTCACTCAAATAATATCTTTATCCATTCTTATGTCTTTAATGGGGTTGAAGGCATAATAGTTACAAAATTTCAATTGAACTTGAGTTGTTTAGGATGTAAAAGGATATTTTCAAGTCTAAATAAAATCTAGGTTCATAAATATAGGATATGATAGAAATTATTTTGGTTCAGAACTTCAGATACAGCAAGATAGATAGATGATGTTTTTTCTTCTTCAAGATTGCCTGATACAAATAGGCTAAACATTATGTGTATAACTTTAATATATGGTTTTTTTGATTGTTTCATATTTGTTCTTATTGTTTTTACTATATGAGTTAAAAATTTAGCCTTTTTTTTTTTTAGACAAAAGGAGGGAATTATTGGGGGTAGAGTTAAGCATTCTAAATGTTAATTGGTCCTGTTTGCTGTCTGTTACTTATATTGACTCTGCTTGGTTAAATAAAATGCCGAGGCCTGAGATTGGGCAAAGACAGAGAAAGGTGGGAGTTCCTGAGATTAGAGCAGGAAGTCTGTGCTTTAGACAGAGGATTAAAACATTCCAGCCAGCAGCAGGAAGAAGGCATTCCAGCCAGGAGCAGCAGGAAGGAGGCACAAACCATGGGTTAGAAAAAGGAACCTCATTCCACATGGCCAGGAACATTGGCATACCGTGGAGAATGGCAGTCCAAGGGGACGTATGTATATATGGGGTCATATTTGGGTAATAGAATTAAGAGCTAGCTTAGATGGGCTAGGATTGCACAATTCAGGACAAGGTATGTTAAAATCCATGTGGTCTCCATGTGCTCATTTATAATGGATGGTTAAGGATTAGCCACCAAACCAATTAACAATAATATAAATACTGTTTAAATAGTTTAATTAGCCATATTTTTCTTTTTACACTTCCTGTTGTCTACAGATCCAGAGGTAGAACTCTCAGATACATACCCAACATCATGTCTGCCTGCATGCTACCATGCTTCCAGCTATGATAATAACGGAATAAACTTATGAAATGATAAACCAACTTCAATTAAACATTTCCTTTTATAAGAATTGCTTTGATCATAGTATCTCTTCTCAGTAGTGGAACACTGACTATGCCAAAGGTATTTGTTTCAATAATGGCTAAACAAAAGTTAACAAATCCTGCATTTGTAACCATACTTACTATTTGCAGTAGGTACTGTGGAATGCAGAATAAACTCAGGCAGTTGTGCAGTTAAGTCAGGTGTAATAAGCTGGTGGGTTTGGTTAAGTAAAGGATGGATCTTAGGGAAATTTTTCTGCCTCACTGAAGAAAGCTTTGTTGTAGAAGTTAGTTTTAACTTGATCCTTGAAGAAGGCCATCCAAAAATAGCCCAGCATGTGAAAGCCAGCATGCTGTTTCTTTCACTTCCTCAAGCAACTCCCTTATAAAAAATATTTTGATTTACTTGGTTCATTTCATATGATGGCAGCATGAGTTATCACTTTATAGCAGACATCAGCAAACAGACTAGAATTTACCAGTAAAACAGAGTGAAACTGAAACTCTTTTGACCTCCCTCTGGTTTCCTTGAAGATAAATGATGATGAAGCCAGTGCAATTGGAAAGAATATTAAATCAGAGGCTGAAAAGACCTCGTGGTTCCAATTCCTTCATGTCACAAGGCTTGTATTCTCATGAACTTTGAAATCTGGGATGACTCTCTCATTCTCAAATACCAACTGGCTTTGCTATAACTGAGTTCTTGATGTTGTGAGTGGGAAAGCAGCCCACCTTACTCACTGTGCTATTGTCCTTACAACTGGCTACAACATATAGTGTTCTTCCTGATGCTTTCTGCACATAATTCAGTAAATACCACACAGCAAACACTAAACATTCACCAGGAAAATAAGCAAATATATACCAAAGGGGTCCATAAATATATCAATTCTGACTTCTTAAATATTTGAAAGATTTTTTTTGGTTTTGTTTATTCTTATGAATTCTCTCTTAGTCTTTTTCCTGTGTGTGTGTGTGTGTGTGTGTGTGTGTGTGTGTGTGTGTGTGTGTGT
>CAJQZJ010033410.1:2545435-2561163 GCA_907164525.1 Lophiomys imhausi
TTTTTTTTTGTTTATTTTTCTCTTTCTTTCCTTCTCTTTCTTTTTGGTGTTGTTTGCTTTGTTTTGTTTTTTCTTCTAGCAAGGATGTTTTGATCATGATAAACTGGTAAAAATAGCTGTTCCATATTGTCACAAGTTCTTTCAGTAGAAGAGTAGAAATTTATTGTGTCAATACCTGCGATACATCTATTAATGTTATCTAATGAACTATTAAATGTGATATATTTAAATTTTAATTGTGATATATTTTAAATGTGATATATTATAGAATGTATGAGGTCAATGTGACTAATGATTATGAGTTGGGGACATTATAACAGAGGAAGGTTGGAGATAGGAAAGGGGAAATATACTATGATAGAAGGAGAGATTAGAATGATATACCACCAAGCCAAAAAAAGACAGGCAATAGCCTCTAGCATCTGGAAAAGGCCACAATGAATTCTTTCCATAGCCAACAGAAGGGACTATCTCCACTAATAGTTTGATTTTAGCATCATAAAGCCCTTTTTAAAACTTTTTATTCTGATAGTTTAAGATAACCTTTTTGTTTCGTTTTATAGCACAGATTTTTTGTGATCATTTGGTCCAGCAACAATAGGAACTAATAGAGAAGCTTGATGTTATGTCATGATGGAGTAATATTTTTTATTAAGTTTATTTATTTATTCATTTTACACCTCGATCATAGCCCTCTCCCTCCCCTTCTCTAGGTCTCACACTCCGATTCCCTTCCCCTTTCCCCCTTCCTCCTCACCTCAGAAAAGGGAAGCCCCCCCAATATCATCCCACATCAAGTCTCATCAGGACTGATCACATCCTTTTCCATTGAGGCCATACACCACAGCCCAGTTAGGGGAATGTAGTCAGTAGTCAAAATGAAGGCATCAGAGTCCATGTCAGGGACAGCCCCAGCTCCACTTGCTAGGGGACCCATATGATGACCAAGCTGCCCATGGGTTACATATGTGTAGGGGAGAGACTAATTAAAATTTTCATAGCAAATAAATAGTGGAAACTTACCAGCGCCCATAATTTTCCCATAGGATTATGGATTTCCTTTCTTATGCTCTGATATCAACAAGCTGATTTTTTTTTCATAGACATGGGATATCTGAAGATTCTCAGGAGATAAATACATTCTATAGGATATTTTGTGCATGGATAGACAACACAATATTTTTGTTTGTTTGTTTGTTTTGTTTTTGATTTTGATTTTGTTTTTGTTGTTGTTTTTGGATTTTAACAAGCCTTGGCCTGAATTGTGCAATCCTAGGCCATCTAAGCTAGCTCATAATTCTATTACCCAAATATGACTCCATATATACATATGTTCCTTTGAACTGTTATTTTCCATGCTAGGCTGGTGATCCAGGCCACATGGAATGATCTTCTGTAATCTACCCCATGGCGTATGCTCCACCTTCTTCCTGCTCCTGGCTTCTACTCCCCAAGATGCTGTCTCAGAAGCCTATACATGACAATACAAAGTTTTGACTGTCCAGAAATCCTGTATTAATTTACAGAGTTGTTTTTTTACTCAACTAGAAATTTAGAGATTATCTATTTTGCAAAGAAGTAGGGAAGATGATGAATTGGAAGGAAAGACATATTTTAATATACAAAAATCTTACCCTCAAACATATATTTGAGCAGTGTATGAGTCTGGTAGTATGAGTGTGGCTCTTTTATTTCTTCTTTATAACTTCAAAAGGAAGTTACCACAATACACCATATCATCTGTCATATAAAGTGACTTAAGGGATGCTAATGGAAGTTAATGGAATGGTCCTCCTCTCCCTGATCTACTGTGGAGCTGTATCTGACAACTTTAATGGAAGTTTCGCCTTTATCCTGATTTACTGCATCGCCTACTCTGAGGCTTACCCAGCCTACCCCCCACCTCAGAAGTTGAGAACAGCTGCAAGGAAAGGCATCCTGCATTCATTCCAAAGGTGGGGAGAAGCCAGTCCAACATCTGTCTTTCTTATCTGGAGCTGATATGTGCACAACAAGACTTTCAGGCATGTTAACTTGTCCCTGTACTATAGCTTATGGACATCCTTCTGTAATTAATTTCAGACACTCACTAAATAAGAATAACTCTACCATTTTCACAGAGTTCAACTTGATATACTGAAGCACGTTCGTTCTTTATAACTAACCCCCTCCACATTTATGTCCAGTGATTGTCATAAAAAGAAATGAATGGGGGACAGTAATCACTAAAGCTCCTGGGTATGCAGTAATATGTTGGCCATTACACTGATTTTAGTTAACTATTGACATCATGGTTATAAGGAAACCAACAGTAATTACAATTTTATTTAGATTGTCTTCCATTGGTTTCCCTACTTACCACATAGAAGATGTTTTTAGTTGGAGAGAGAATAATTTTAATCACTTGTGCATCTAACACCTTTCATGTTTAATCAGTTAAGAATTTGCCTTGTGTATCCAAACCCTTTATTACAATGTATATTTGGAACCTTGTGGTGGAGGGGTGGGAAGGAAAAGGCCTGAAAGAAGAACCTGGTGAATGCAGTAGTTGACAACATAATGCATGAAAACATTTCTACAAGAGCCCATGATTTAATATTGGAGTATAGATGAACAATAATAGCAACATAAAAATAGCAGAATCATTACCATAAGCCTGACATCATGTTCTCATTTTAGATGTTCTGGTTGGGAGTTTAGCTTAGTGGTAAGAATTTGTGCAATGTGCATGCCTAGAGAGAAATTTTAAGTACAAACAGAATTGAGGAGAAAGTGTTGGTGGTGAGCAGAGGGTAGCTAGTATTAAATCATTAGCAAATTATCAAAAGGTAGCATGAGTTTGTTTTTTCTTTTATTCATTTTAAAGAATGCAGAGTAAATTGTTGTAGACACCCCAAGGGCCCCTTCTGCATATAAATAGAGGAGCAAATTGGCAGTTGATATTACCCTCCAAAGCAGATTGTACAAAGTGGATTTTTAAGAAAATGATTCTACCACTTTTTTATTTCAAAATCAGGTTCAATTGTAATCATAATTAAAGGAACTTCCCTTTCAGTAAGATGGCAGCAAACATGGTGAATCCATATGTATGTTAAACCTAAAGCTTCTTCAGACTCTGCCTACTTTCCTCTTTCTGTGTCTCAAGGGCTCCTTTGCATTAGTCCCAATGGAGTCTCCACCACTGCTCATGTGAGATACACAGAGCTGTTGGGGTCACTAATTCCCCATGAAGCCAGGCTCCCTTTGTCACCTATCACCATGCATCTCAGACATAACTCTTGAGAGCTATCCTGTAATGAAAAACCTGACCTATACTTGAGCAGTTAAAATTAAGGATGATACTTTCTTGATTTCTGTTTGTCTATATATGTGTATTTATACTTTCTCTTGATTGACAAAATCTTGAAAGGATGAATTGTATCATTTTTAATATAATGACACCTCAATAAGTTTTATAGCACTTAAAATAGAGGTCAGACAAAATAAATATTGTAAAATGGTAGATTCAGTAAAGTAGAAATCAAAGTAATTAATGATTTTTTTCATCATTTCTCACCTAGTTTAATTATCTCAACAACTTCACATTCATTTAAGTGAAATTTGAGTAACTGCTACATGACCAGCAAACACTCATTATATGCCATTCTCTCGTGTGAGAAAAGAAGGCTTAGAACCATCAAATATACAGAGTTGTTAAGCAGAAAAACCAGGATTCAAATTCAGTATATTTTACTCACAATATGTATGTTTTATTCAAGTAAACTTTATTCATAAAACTTCCTAAACTAGCATTTCTATTTCATATATCTACAAGACATTGTAAAACTATCATTATCACAAAATACCCTGCTGGATATGATTAAACTTATTTTGTACTTAAAGAATGAAATTCTAAAAAATATGCATAAACAAAGAGAAAATTGGGACATCTGTTCATAAATCTAGACTCCTAAGTAGCAAATGAGTGTGTCATTATAAATTTCATAACTTTTCTAATGCTAAATTTATAAGTCATTTTCAATATCTTGATATTAAAGGTAATGTTACATTATTAATTTTAGTCAGAATTTTTATTATCTTCAATAGGATAATCAAAAGGAACACAATAGGTTAAAGGGTTTGCTAACAATGTTTTTATTTTCTTATTATGAAAATATATTTATTTCTCACATAATATATACTGATTAGGGTTTTGTCTCCCTCTACTCCTCTTATCTTTCCAGTTCCTCTCCACCTTCCCTCCCATCCAGATTTACCCCATATCTATTTCTCCTTAGAAAACCAAACAGGTTTTTAAGTAAAAATAATAAGCTGAAATAAAATCTAAAACATACTAAGATAAAACAAAAACTAACACCAGTATTAAACAAAACAGATAAACAGAAAGTGTCCTGGTTAGTTTTATGTCAACCTGGCACAGTCTAGAGTTATCTGAAAGGAGACTCCTTCAATTTAGAAAATGTCCCTATATGATCCAGATGTAAGGAATCTTTTTAACTTGTGATTGATGGTAAAGGGCCCAGTCCATTGTGGTGGTGTTATCCCTGTGTGGTAGTCCTAGGTTCTATAAAAAAGCAGGCTCAGTAAACCATGATGAGAAAGCCAGTAATCAACAGTCCTCCATGACCTGGGCATTAGCACTTGCCTCAAGGGTTCTGCCTGTTGAGTTCCTGCTGTGACTTACCTCACTGATGGGCTGTTAACCCAGAAGCGTAAACTGAAAGAAACCCATTCCTCCCTGAGTTGCTTTGGTCACAGTGTTTCATCATAGCAATAGTATCCCAAACTAGGATAGAAGCAAAAGAGCTCAAGAAAAGGCATAAAAATCAGAGACCCATTCATTGCGATCAGAAATATCATAACACACACACACACACACACACACACACACACACACACATACACACACATATATATATATGTATATATATGCTACCATAATATATGCACAGAGTACATAATGCAGGCCCATGCAGGCCCTGTGCATGCTGCTTCAGACTCCCTGATTCATACGAGCTTTGATCATGTTGATTTATAGCACTTTGTTTTCTTGGTGTTCTCCATCATTCCCTGTGACGCTAACATTCTTTCCACCTCCTCTTCCTCAGGGTTCCCTGAGCTCTGACAAGAGGGTTTTGATGGAGATGACCCTTTTAGGCCAAGTGTTTCAAGATCTCTCATTTTCTGTATATTATCTGGCTGTGGACCTCTGTGTTTATTCCCGTCTGCTATAGACAGAAGTTTCTCTGATATGACTGGATAAAGCAGTGATCTATGAGATTGACACAGTGTTATTAGGAGTTTTTATTGCTACCTACATTTGTTTGTTTGTTATAGAACAATAGTGTTTGATTTTACCCTAAGTCCCTGAACTATTTTGTCTCAATTGTTGATCAGACAAGCAATGTTAGAGATGTCATGGAATGAGCCTTAAGTCAATCAGATGTTAGGTTTCTCCCATGAACTTTGTGTCACCATTGCACAAGTATAACTCTCAGGAAGGACACCATTGTACATCAAAAAAAAATTGATGCTGAGTTTGTATCTGCATTTTTATTCTGGTTACATACATAGTCCTTTTCTGTACAAAGAAAGTAAAAGTAGGGGTGAAGGCTCCAGGAAGGCACCAGCTTGATTTCTCTATGTTCAGTGAGTTGAATAGGTGTACTTTTCAGCAATGAAGTCTTGACACCGTTAGTAAAAGGGCAGTCTATAGTCTTGAGCAACTGCTTGGGTTGTTTGGGTATTTTCATGGGACCCCTTTGAGCAACAATTCAATGACATGTAACCCAGTTCTCAGTCTAGAAGTGTCATTTAGTTACAAGAGCTGACCAGTTGGGAGCCTGTTTCCACCATTATTGGCAAATTTGGTTAGATTTCCTTTATATATATGAATATAATCTAGGAAGCTTCTACTGTATTAGATTTTCATAATGCCCCTCAAATGGCCCATAATTTTAGCTGTCTCCCCCTCCCCCAGATTTCATCCTTCATCATTTTCTCTCCTGCCTCCCTCACTTGACCCTCCCATTCTATCACCATGTATCCATTCATAACTATTTATTCTATTTCCTTTTCCTAATTAGATCTATCTACCCTATGTAGTTTCTATTCCACACCTAACCTCTGTTTTTCTATGAACTGTAGCTTGGTTATCATTGACTTAACAGCTAATATGCATAAAATAAGTGAATACATTCCACAGTTGTCTTTATGGATTGGGGATACCTCACTCGGGATAATTTTCTTTTCAGTTTCCATTCCCTGACCTGCAAATATTATGATTTTAAAAATATGAGCTTTTTCCCATTGCATAAATATACTACATTTTCTTTATCCATTCATCTGTTGAGGGACATATAGGTGGTTCAGAGCTTCTGGCTATTATGACTAGAACAAAAATGACAACATTGGAACAAGTGTCTCTGTTGTATGATGAAAAGACCTCTGAGTGGTTCAATAGAATAGATCTATTCCCATCTTCCTGATGATCTGAGACACTAATTTTTATAGTGGCTGTACAAGTTTGCACTGACACCAGTGATATATGAGTGTCTCCATTATTCCACATCCTCACCAGCATGAGCTTTCACCTGTTTTATTAATTTTAGCTGCCATGATAGTTGCAACATGAAATTTCAAAGTAATTTTGATTTGTGTTCTGCTGATGTTTAAAGTTTTTGAACATTTCTTTGCTTCTCAGCCATTTGACTTCCTTCTTTTGAGATTACCCTGTTTAGATCTGTATCCCATTTTTATTTGTTTTTTTTATAATTAGTTTTGTGCTCTTTATGTATTTTGGATATTAGCCCCTATGAAGTGTTTAGTGGTTAAGAATCATTTTCCATTATGTAGGCTGCCATTTTTTCTGAATGACAGTGTCCTTTGCTGTGTGGAAGATTCTCACTTTCATGAGATTCTATTTGTTAATTGTTGATCTTACTACCTGTGCTCAAGGCATTGTACTCAGAAAGTCTTTTCCTGTGCCAGTGAGCACAAGGTTAGTCCCCACTTTCTCATCTAGCAAGTTAAGTGTATCTGGTTTAATAATCAATCTTTGATGCATTTAGAGTTGAGTTTTGTGCTGGAATATGTATGGATTTATTTGGACTCTTCTGTGTGCAGCCATCCACTTTGATCAGCATCTTTTATTAAAGACACTATCTTTTTTTCTATGTGTTTTGCTGGCTTCTTTAACAAAAATCATGTATCCATAGCTGTATGGATATGTCTTCCACTTGATTCCATTGATTGATGTGTCTGTTTTGGGGCCAATACCATGCTGTTTTTATTATTATAGCTCTGTAGTACAATTTGAACTCTGGGATAGTGAATCTTTCTGTAGCTCTTTTATTATTTCGAGTTGTTTTAGGTATCTTAGGGTTTTGTAATCACAATATCTTAATCTTTAATTATATGACTTAAATAAAATTTAACTTACTCAACTATAGCACAGCAAAGATAAATGTACAGTCTAAATCTGTTTTAGTCCACAGGAAGACTGATCTGTATTTCTATCTGAAATATTGAAGGGAAGAGTTCTAAAACATACTTCAAAATATTAGCAGGAGCTTGGGTAATACATTCACTTAAGACATAAATAATTCTTTCCTTCCTTCTTCCCTTTATCCTTTTCTTCTTCTACTTATCCCTCATTCTCTTCCATACATCCTTATCTTTGAGTTTCTCTTTCTGTGTGTCTCCATTTCTCTATCTGTCTTTTCTATCTTTCTTTTCACAATCATACTTTGTACGTTATGTGTTGCCAGCAGAGAGGGTTTCTGTGAAAAATGCAAGAAGGACACAAATAACACTGTCTTTATATTTTATATAATATGAAATAAACATTACATAATTATAAAACAACAGCACAGCATGATAAAGTTTTCTCAAGCCCCTGAAGTATAATCAACTCACTTCACATGTGATAGTTTTGTTTTAGAATGTTGTCACTAACACTGAGCAAGTCACGATGGGAAAGAGTGACAAACAAGAAAAGAGGTGCTCTCAGTGTGTTGGTAAAATTTACAGAGATACATAAGGAAATAAAATGTGCAGTATTCCTGTTATGTGCTTTATCCACAGGTCAGTAAATGAAGAGATAGTTTGTACTACTCACATTATTGGACTGCACAGTATATTAGGCACTACTGATTTCTCTGGGAGGCGTCTTAGTGAATTTTATCATCTAAGCATCTATTAGCAATTCCAATGACTATTGACAGCATCATGGTTCCATTCCCTAGGTAGTCACTGAAGATAAAACTGAGTATAGCCAAGATGCTCATCATTCTGTAGAGTTTACGTTATATATTATGTTTGAGACAATTTTGAAAGGAAGAATCTTCAATCAGAAAGGCTGCTCTATTGAGAGTGATGAAAGAAAATTGAACCTGTGTTAACCCTGGAAGGTAAAGAGGATTTCCTGACAAGAAATTGGAGTGAAGGAGCAGACAGATGACCAAGCATTTCCAAAGAATTGGCTATAAGGACAAGATCAGAGCAATATGAAGAAAATGATTGTGAATCTACTGAGGGTTATGCAAGGAAGAAAATTATGATCTGATAGTAATTATTGGGTCATGAAGGCCTGATGTAAGAGTGTTGGTATTCAAATAATTATCATATATAATCTGGAGAAAGAAACTAGGTCAAGAAGGGATACTCAGGGTTGGAGAGATGGCTTAGTGGTTAAAAGCATTGGCTCTTCTTACAGAGGACCTGGGTTCAATTCCCAGCACCCACACGACATCTCACTACTGTATATAACTCCAGTTCTAGGGGATCTCACACCCTCACACAGACATAGCACCAAAGCACATTTTGAAAAATGGAAGGGATACTCTTTTTGTCACCATCATGGTTTATCACAGCATATGCATATAAGATATTTTAAATATTTTTTATTTGTTTAGTCTCTCTTTGTTGTGTGTGTGTGTATATGTAGAAGACAGGAGACAGATTTTAGGGGATGATTCTTGCCTACTACCTTGGTAATGCAGAGCACCTGTTGTTTCTACTCTTTTATATTCTCTAGGCTAATTGGTCTGTGAGCTTCCTGGTGATTTTCCTATTTTTTTCTCCTACTTCTCCTTAGGAGTATTGGAATTACAGATGTATGCTCCACAGCGAGTTTTATTTGGGTTCTGGGGACTGATATATGACATCAGGTTTACACAGTAGGTGCTCTTAACTGATGTCCCTTCTCCTGTAATGTTTAGTCTTTATAACACAGAACCTATGCTGTTAATGGTTTTGGATTTTATTCCTGAACTTCAAAAGAATGACAAGTCCGCAATATAAATTTCTGAAAAATGACTGAAAGTATGAAATACATATTTTAATCTTAAATGCTCCTTGAGAGTCTTTTCATAAGAAGCTGTACACCAAATCTGTGGATCTAAGTATTTCATGTGAATATTAATCACATAGGGATCTTCTTAAAATTCTTTAACCCTAGTGTTCCCCAGTCTAACACCTCCAGGTGAGGTTAAAGATAGACTACCAAGGAAAACAGAGTAGCAGAGAATCCTAAACAGTCAAAACAAACCTGGATGCAAGGAACATCTCCAACTCAGAACATATCTCCTTTCTCAATATGCTTCATGATTACTTTCCCATTAAAATTATCTCAGATAATTCACCTACAGTCTGTGCACCCATCACTAGATATTTTCAATCAGCTGATTTGGTATATTGGTGTACTCTAAGAAGTACAAAGAGCCCACCTTGTAAACTCTGAACACAGTACTGGCTCTCTTTCACTGTGTTTATGTGAAATCCCACTTCTGGGTCTCTTTGAGTTAAAATACAAATTCGTGGCCCTCTCCCCACACTCCAGCACTCCACCATCCCTCCTGGGCCCCAGTGCTTACTTTGTTCATTAGCTTCCCTTTTGCACAGATGGTGCTTCTGGGCCTGCTGATGACTCCCATCAGCATCAGGCTACTCATAGCCAGAGGGCACAGAAAACAAATCGTCTTTGCAGGTGTATGTAATGGGGAAGAGAGGATGGATGCTTAGAGGAAAGACTCCTTTTATGGTGTCTTCTATCAAAATCAGAGTCCCCATGGCTGACTTGTGAGGATTTCAAGTTTGTCATGCTAATATGAGGGAGAGATGATGACACCTACATATATTTACCTCTCTTTCTGTTTCTTTTTCTAAAAGTCTCCAGCTGTTCAGACACTCAGCATTTAATATCCTGCACTTGACCTTATAGAACTTTGCCATCTGTTACACAGGGTGTTTCAGCAATCTAAAGAGGCATGTGATAACAAAGTAACCAGCTGTGACATGTTTGGATGATCCTAATTCAAGGCACAAATTCCAGAGGCTGTAATTTAGTATAGGTGAGTTATTAGGCAATGTCTCAAAAGTTTCTGATGACAAAAGTGTGTGAAGACATGGCCACTTCCCCCTAAATACTATAAGATGTTCCTCATACTGTATTCTCTCCTCTTCCTAATAGAAGGCATGACCTTCTCTGATTTCAAAGTATATCTTTATTTGACCATTAAAGAATAAGAATTTCACCCAACTGGTTTCATCAATGAGATTAATAGCAAAACTATTAGTAATATTTCAGCATGAAGTAGCTTAATCAAGCACCAGAAGATTAAAAGAAACCAATTTTTAGAGATAAAGAAACACAGCCTGGAATCAGTGTTATATCCTGACTCACATAGGCCCATTTGCTCACTGAAGTTTTATACCACAAAATCTTATCACTAGTTCATTGCTGATATAATCTCATGATAGTATGTGAAAGACAAAAAGGTATATCATTTCCTTAATGATATCTAAGTCCATGGCTCATTCAACTAATAAAAAAATGGTACAGTAACAAGATACTATAAGCTTTATGTACATGGTAAGCTTCAAAAATGAAGACATAAAAGTATAAGGTGATCTTGCGTATTTTTATGAATTATTTTCAGAAGTACAATTGAGGGTCATATTTGATAATAATGACCTGTGAAGGTCTGTTTTAGAGGATTATTTTCCATTTCTATAGAAGAAGCTTTCCCTTACAGAACAAGTCACTTCTTACATGAGGTTCTTCTGTACCTAAAAGAAAGGTCAGAGAGTGTTCCTTTTAGGTTTTTGGGTCTTTTTCAACAGAGAAAGGAACAAAAGATTATTCTAGTCCTTATGGCCTATTCCAGGAGAGAAAGTATAAAGAGATATTCTAAGCAACTAACTTGATTATGCTATTTTCCTTCATTTTAAAATACTCAGTGGACCTAAGGACTATATTTAGGAGCATATTTCTTGAACACTTACAAGTAAAAGTTTTCCTGACCATCATTGGAGCATAACTTCCTTTAAGAGGAAAAGTCTTCCACGAAACAAAAGCACAACACCCTGACATTAATCACAGAATCTCAATCTACACTCACCATCTACTACAGAAGACAAGAACATAGTTTTTATAATTGAATATATATTGAGATGTCATCACTAAAAATCAGCATTCAGGCTCATTTTTGACATTATAAATTGCAAGTAGGTTTTGGAAACTGTTAAAATACCAAGCATCCACAATTATTGTGTCATAAATTCACTGCCTCCAAGTCATGTGCTCCTCGCGATCATCCTCCTCTGTACCATCCACAGCAGTTAGTGTTAAGCATTTTAGCATCTCTATCGTTTCACTTTTTCTAAACATGAGAGTGATTGAAATTATACTATAGACAGTCCTTATAATTTGACATTTTATTTACTTATTGAGTACCTATGTGAATGTGAATGACTGTGGGAGACATTAGAGGGCATCAGATTTTCCAGATCTGGGATTCCAAATGGTTATGAATTATCCAATATGAATACTGTAAAACCAGAATTTGATTCACCAGAAAAAAATGCAAATTCTTTTAATTGCTGACCCACTTCTACAGTCCCTATGTATCTTGTTTATATCTTCTATATGTTGATTACTTTTCTTTTTTTATTAATAAATTTATTTATTTGTTGCTTCAGGATACATCTCCATCATATTGTCCTTTTTCCCCCCTTCCCAGCCCTGTCCTCCCATCCTCTACCCCCTAACCCTTCCATCTTGCTCCTCTGGAGTGGAGTGTCCCCACATAAGAGTCCCTCACCCCAGTTCAGAAGTCATATGAGGGCCAAGAGCCTCTTCATACACTGGGGGCCTACAAGGCAGTACCCCAGTGAAAAGTGTCTCATTGCTAGGGAGGGAAAAGTAAAAAACAGACCAACAAACAAACAAACAACAACAACAAAAAAGTCTATGTCCAAGTTCCCTTTGGTGTGTTGGTTGTAGTACAGATATCCTGTACTATATAGCTAAAATCCTACTATAAGTGAATAGATGCCATGCACATCCTTCTGAGTCTGGGATAGCTCACTCAGGATGAGCTTCTCTAGTTCCATACATTTGGCTGCAAATTGCATAATTTCATTGTTTCTGATAGCTGAGTAATATTCCATTGTGTAGATGCACCACAGTTTTTTAATCCATTCTTCAGTTGAGGGACATCTCGGTTGTTTCCAGTTTCTAGCTATTACAAATAAGGCTGCTATGAACATAGATATGGAGACTTCCTTATGATTCCTAGAGGAGTCATTTGGATGTATACCCAGAAGTGGTATGGCTGGGTCCTGAGGCAAAGCTATTCCAAGATTTCTAAGATATCGCCATACTGACCTCCGTAGTGGTGCACAAGCCTGCACTCCCACCAGCAATGGAGGAGGGTTCCCCTTTCTCCACACCCTCGCCAGCATGTGCTGTCATTTGAGTTTTTGATCCTATCCATTCTGACAGGTGTGAGATGGAATCTCAGAGTCGTCTTGAGTTGCATTTCTCTGATGATTAAGGATGTTGAGCATTTCTTCAAGTGTCTCTCAGCCATTAGGGATTCCTCCTTTGTGAATTCTCTATTTAGCTCCGTCCACCATTTTTTGATTGGATTATTTGGTTTCTTGGCATTTAGTTTCTTGAGTTCTTTGTAAATTTTGGATATTAGCCTTCTGTCAGATGTGGGGTTGGTGAAGATTTTCTCCCAGTCTGTCGGCTGCCGTTTTGTTTGAATGACACTGTCTTTTGCCTTACAGAAGCTTCTCAGTTTCATGAGGTCCTATTTATTGATTGTTGGTCTCAGATCCTGAGCTGTTGGTGTTCTGTTCAGGAAGCTGTCACCTGTGCCAATGAGTTCGAGGGTTTTTCCCACTTTTTCTTCTATTAGATTTAGTGTGACCGGCCTTATGTTAAGGTCTTTGATCCACTTGGATTTAAGTTTTGTACAAGGTAATAAGTATGGGTCTAATTTCATTCTTTTGCAAGTGGACATCCAGTTGGCAACAAGTAGGTAGAACTCCTTCACTTGGATGCTGATAGAATTCTTATACATATTTATTCAAGTTATGTCTCAATCAGTGTCCTTCCCTCCTGATTCCACTTTCCCACTCTCTACTCCCTCTCTCATTTACCCTACTCCTCCAGTGTGGGGGGATGGGAGGGCACACATATCAGTCCCAGTCAGTTCATCAGTCACGTGAGGGCTAAGAGCTTTCTGTTGCTCTGAGGCCTGACTTGGCAGCTCCACTATGGTAAAATGTCCCACAAACAGGTAACAAAGTCTATGACTGAGACTATCCCACTCTTGTTAAGGATTCAGTATGTGGAACAAGATGCCTATAATTTATATTTGTATGGGGGGTGTCTAGGTCAAGTCTAAGCTTTTTTTTGTTATTTTGGTTAGTGTTTCAGATTTAAACAATATCTATCCACAAATCCAGTTCTATGGAAGAACCTAGAATTCTTTTTATCTATTTATTTATTTATTTATTTATTGCTTCAGGTTACAACTCCATCATAGTGTCCTCTTTCCACCCCTCCCAGTCCCACCCTCCCATTCTCTACCCCCTAACCCTTTCATCCCACTCTTGTGGAGTGGAGTGTCCCTACATAACAGTCCCCCACCCCAGTACAGTAGTCATATGAGGGCCAAGAGCATCCTCATACACTGGGACCTATAAGGCAGCACCGTTAGGGAAAAGTATCTCATTGACAGGGAGAAAAAGAAAAAGTCTATGTCCATGTTCCCTTTGCTGCGTTAGTTGTGGTATAGATATCATGTACTATATAGCTAAAATCCGACTATTAAGTGAATAGATGCCATGCACATCCTTCTGAGTCTGGGTTAGCTCACTCAGGATGAGCTTCTCTAGATCCATCTATTTGGCTGCAAATTGCATAAGTTCATTGTTTCAGATACCTGAGTAGAATTCCATTGTGTAGATGTGCCACAGTTTATTAATCCATTCTTCGGTTGAGGGACATCTGGGTTGTTTCCAGTTTCTAGCTATTACTAATAGGGCTGCTAATAAAAGATGAGGAAACTTCCTTGTGGTTCGGTAAGGAATCATATGGCTGCTTCCCGAGGCAGAGCTATTCCAAGTTTCCAAAGATATTGCCAGACTGACCTCATTGTGGTTGCACAAGTTTGCACTCCCACCAGCAATGGAGAAGGGTTCCCCTTTCCCCACACCCTCCCCAACATGTGTTGTCATTTGAGCTTTTGTTCTTAGCCATTCTGACAGGTGTGAGATGGAATCTTAGAGTTGTCTTGAGTTGCATTTCTCTGATGGTTAAGAATGCTGAGCATTTCTTCAAGTGTCTCTCAGCCTTTAGGAATTCCTCCTTTCTGAATTCTCTGTTTAGCTCTTTTCCCCATTTTTTGATTGGATTATTTGGTTTTTTGTCATTTAATTTCTTGAGTTCTTTTAAAATTTGGATATTAGCCCTCTGTCAGATGTGGGGTTGGTGAAGATTTTTTTCCCAATCTGTAGGCAGCCATTTTATTCGAATTGATGGTTCAACATATGAAAGTTTATCAATGTAATTCACCATATAAACAAGATGAAAGAAAAAAACCACATATTAATCTTGCTAGATTCGGAAAAAGCATTTGACAAAATCCAACTCCCCTTCATGCTAAAAGTTCTGGAGAGAACGGGCATACAAGGACCGTACATAGAAATAATAAAGGCAATTATACAGCAAGCCAGTAACCAACATCAAATTAAATGGAGAGAAACTTGAAGCATTTCCTCTAAACTCACGGACAAGACAAGGATGTCCACTTTCACCATATCTCTTGAATATAGTACTTGAAGTTCTTGCTAGAGCAATAAGACAACTAAAGGAGATCAAGGGGATACAAATTGGAAATGAAGAAGTCAAATTATCCCTATTTGCAGATGACATGATTGTATACATAAGCGACCCCAAAAATTCCACCAGAGAACTCTTACAGCTGATAAACACCTTCAGCAAAGTGGCTGGGTACAAAATTTATTAAAAAAAAATCAGAAGCCCTTCTTTATACAACAAATAAATGGGCTGAGAAAGAAATTAAGGAAACATTCCCTTTCACCATAGCCACAAACAATATAAAATACCTGGGGGTAACTCTAACCAAGCAAGTAAAGGACCTGTACAACAAGAACTTCAAGCCCTTGAAGAAAGAAATTAAAGAGGCCATCAGAAGATGGAAAGATCTCTCATGCTCATGGATAGGTAGGATCAACGTAATAAAAATGGCCATCCTACCAAAAGAAATATACAGATTCAATGTAATGTCTATCAAAATACCAACACAATTATTTTTAGACCTGGAAAAAGCTATGCTTAATTTTATATGGAACAACAAAAAACCCAGAATAGCTAAATCAATCCTGTACAATAAAAAAAAAAAAAAAAA
>CAJQZJ010033410.1:2575954-2606104 GCA_907164525.1 Lophiomys imhausi
GCTGTCTTGCCGAGGCTTTCTCTGCTCACCAGCTTCCTTCTGCCTTAGGGAGATCTGGCCATTGGTCTACCAGAACTTTCTCCAGCAGGACTCTCGGAGCTCTCTCATATCCCGGGCCCTTAGCACGCACCTCTCTGGCGTCATCCACTTGTCCTTAAATAGGATCACTCCTTGTTCCAACTGCTTCAGCTTAATTTGGGCTCTGCCCACTTATCAGTTGAAAGCAATGCCAGGTCATAAAGTCTTTCCTTGTTTCACCTGGCTTCAACCTTGTTTTTCAGTCCAAAGAGACTCCCCTCATTTCACCTGAATTCTTCCATAAGCTGATAAGCTAATTGCTCACAGCAGTTGATCTTCATGCCCCGAATTAAGAGACTGTATCAGAAACTTAGGTATTCACTAAATCTAACTTATATTAACCTATCAGCCCCTTCATTTAACCTATCACCCTTTTCATTTCTGATTTTGTTGATTTGTGTTTTCTCCCTCTGTCTTATAGTTAATTTGGTTAAAGGTCTATCTATTTTGTTGATTTTCTCAAAGAACCAACTCTTGGTTTCATTGATTCTTTGTATTGTTCTTTTTGTTTCTAAGTTGTTGATTTCAGCCCTAAGTTTGATGATCTCCTGCCTTCTGCTCCTCTTGGGAGTGTTTGCTTCTTTTTTTTCCAATTCACCCAGTTTAGCTGTTAATTCGCTAATATGAGCTGTCACAATTTTCTTTTTGAAGGCACTTAATGCTATGAACTTTCCTCGTAGCACAGCTTTCATTGTGTCCCATAGGTTTGGGTATGTTGTGTCTTCATTTTCATTGGATTTTAAGAAGTATTTGATTTCCTTCTTTATTTCTTCCCTGACCCAGTGGTCCTCTAGTAAAGAGTTGTTCAATTTCCACGTGCGTGTAGACTTTCTGTTGATTCTTTTGCTATTGAAGTCCAGCTTTATTCCATGGTGGTCTGATAAGATACAAGGGGTTATTTCAATTTTCTTGTATCTGTTGAGGCTATCTTTGTGTCCAACTATATGGTCGATTTTGGAGAAGGTTCCGTGAGGTGCTGGGAAGAAGGTGTATTCTTTTGTGTTTGGGTGAAACGTTCTGTTGATATCTGTTAGGTCTATTTGTTTCATGATCTCTGTTAGACTCATTATTTCTCTGTTTGGCTTCCGTCTTGATGATCTGTCCATAGTTGTGAGCGGGGTGTTGAAGTCTCCCACTATTAAAGTGTTTGGATGGATGTGCGATTTAAGTTTTAGAAGCGTTTCTTTTATAAATGTAGGTGCCTTTGTATTTGGGGCATAGATGTTCAATATTGAGATGACCTCTTGGTGTATATTTCCTTTAATGAGTATGTAATGCCCTTCTCTGTCTTTTTTTTTATTAACTTCAATTGGAAGTCTATTTTGTTTGATATTAGGGTGGCTACTCCAGCTTGTTTCCTGGGTCCATTTGCTTGGAAGACCTTTTCCCAGCCCTTTACTCTGAGGTAGTGTTTATCTTCAATAGTGAGATGTGTTTCTTGTATACAGCAAAAAGATGGGTCTTGTTTACGTATCAAGTATGTAAGTCTGTGTCTTTTTATTGGCGAGTTGAGTCCATTGATGTTGATGGATATTAGTGACCAGGGGTTGTTATTTCCCATTATTTTGGTATAGCTGGCTGTCTTGTGTTTCTCTTTTCTTTAGTTGCTGTGAAGGTTTCTATTTCCTCTGTTTTCTTGGGTGTAGTTATCTTCTCTGTGTTGGAATTTTCCTTCTAGGATCTTCTGTAGGGCTGAGTTTGTGAGGAGATATTGTTTGAATTTGATTTTGTCATGGAATATCTTGTTTTCTCCTTCTATGTTGATAGAGAGTTTTGCTGGGTATAGTAGTCTGGCTGGGCACCTATGTTCTCTCAGGTCTTGTAGGACATCCGTCCAGGCCCTTCTAGCTTTTAAAGTTTCTGAGGAGAAGTCAAGTGTGATTCTGATGGGTCTGCCATTGTATGTGACTTGGCCTTTTTCTCTTACAGCTTTTAATATCCTTTCTTTGTTCTCTACATTTGAAGTTTCTATTATTATGTGGCGAGAGGAGTTTCTTTTCTGATCTAATCTGTTTGGTGTTCTGTAAGCCTCTTGGATTTTTACTGGCATCTCTTTCTTTAGGTTTGGGAAGTTTTCTTCTATGATTTTGTTGAAGATATTTCCTGGACCATGGGGTCGTGAGTCTTCTCTTTCCTCTATGCCTGTAATTCTTAGGTTCCATCTTTTCATTGAGTCCTTGATTTCTTGGATGTTGTGGGTGAGAGACTTTTTAGCCTTCCCATTTTCTTTGGATGTTGTACTGTTTTCTTCCATCGAATCTTCCATGCCTGAGATCCTGTCTTCCATCTCTTGCATCCTATTTTTCATAGTCACATCCGTAGTTCCTGTTCTCTTCTCTTGATTCTCCATTTCCTCTTTTAACTCTGACTGTGTTTTCTTTATTGTTTCCATTTCTATTTTCACGTCTTGAATGGTAGTGTTCGTTTTGTACATTCCTTCTCCAGTTTGCTTGTTTTTGTCTGGAGATCTTTCATTGCTTTATCCTTTTCCTGTTCAAGCTGGATCACCTTGGCTTGGAGCTCTTAAATGATGTTATTCGTTGTTTTGCCTTGTAGAATTGTGGCTTCTTTGAATTCCTTCATAGTTTTAAGTTCTTCTTGAAGGGACTTTATCACTTTCCATAATGTAGAATTGAGAATGACCATTTTTATTATGTTGATCCTACCAATCCATGAACATGGGAGTTCGTTCCATCTTCTGATATCATCTTCAATTTCTTTCTTCAAGGACTTAAAGTTCTTGTCATACTGGTCTTTCACTTGTTTGCTTAGAGTTACCCCCAGGTATTTTATATTATTTCTGGCTATTGTGTGAAGGGTGTTTCCCTAAATTCTTTCTCTGCCCATTTATCTTTTGTGTAAAGAAAGGCTGCCAAGTTTTTGAGTTAATTTTATATCCAGTCACCTTGCTGAAAGAGTCTATCAGCTGTAGGAGTTCTGTGGTAGAATTTTGGGGTCACTTGTGTATACTATCGTATCATTTGTGAATAAGGGTAATTTGACTTCTTCCTTTCCTATTTGAATCCCCTGGATCTACTTTAATTTTCTCATAGTTCTGGCTAGAAATTCAGGTACTATGCTGAAGAGGTATGGGGAGAGTGGGCTTCCTTGTCTTTCCCCTGATTTTAGGGGAAATGATGTAAGTTTCTCTCCATTTAATTTGATGTTTGCTGCTGGCTGGTTGTATATTGCCTTTATTATTTCTAGGTATGGAACTTGTATGCTATGCTAGTTCTCTCCAATACTTTTAACATGAAGGTGTGTTGGATTTTGACAAATGCTTTTTCAGCATCTACTGAGATGAACATATGTTTTTTTTTTCTTTCAGCTTGTTTATGTGGTGGATTATGTTAATGGATTTCTGTATGTTGAACTACCCTGGCATTCCTGGGATGAAGCTTACTTAATCACTGTGTATGATACCTTTGATGTATTCTTAGAGTCAGTTTTCCAGTATTTTATTGAATATTTTAGCATCTATGTTCATGAGGAAAATTGGTCTGAAACTCTCTTTCTTTGTTGGGTCTTTGTGTAGTTTAGGTATCAGGGTGACTGTGGCCTCATAGAATGAGTTTGGCAGTGTTCCTTCTGTTTCTATTTTGTGGAAGAGTTTGAAGAGTATTGCTGTTAGCTGTTCTTTGAAGGTCTGGTAGAATTCTGTGCTTAATCTATCTAGCCCTAGCCCTGTTTTTTTTTTTTTTGGTTGGGAGATTGCTAATGACTGTTTCTATTTCCTTAGGGGTAATAAGACTGTTTAATTTGTTAACCTGATCTTTAGTTAACTTTGGTAGATGGAATCTATGAGGAAAGCTCTCCATTTAACTTAGGTTTGCAAACGTTGTGGAATGCAGATTTTTGAAGTAAGACCTTAAGATTCTTTGGATTTCCTCCATGTCTCTTGTGATTTCTACCTTTTCATTTCTGATTTTGTTGATTTGGGTATTTTACCTCTGCCTTTTAGTTAGTTTGCATAAGGGTTTGTCTAGTTTGCTGATTTTCTCAGAGAACCCACTCTTGGTTTTGCACATTCTTTGTATTGTTCTTTTTGTTTCTAAGTTGTTCATTTCAGTCCTGAATTTGATGATTTCCTTCCATCTGCTCCTCTTGGGAGTCTTTGCTTCTTTTTTTTCCAGCTCTTCCAGTTCAATTGTTAAGTTGTTAATATGAGCTGTCACAATTTTCTTTTTGAAGGTACTTAGTGCTATGAACTTTTCTCTTAGCACTGCTTTCATTGTGTTCCATAGGTTTGGGTATGTTGTGCATTCGTTTTGACCTAGTTTTAGGAACTCTTTGATTTCCTTCTTTATTTCTTCCCTGAGCCAATAGTCATTAAATAGAGAGTATTTTAATTTCCATGAATATGTAGACAGTTTGATATTTCTGTTGTTGTTGACTTCCAGCTTTAATCCATGATAGTCTGATAAAGTACCAGGTGTTATTTCAATTTTCTTGTGTCTGTTGAGGCTTCCTTTGTGACCGGGCATATTGTCAGTTTTGGAGAAGTTTCCATGAGGTGCTGAGAAGAAGGTAGATCCTTTTGAATTTGGGTGAAATGTTCTATAGAAAACTGTTAGGTCCATTTGATTCATGACTTCTGTTATTCTCATTATTTCTCTGTTTGGCTTCTGTCTTGATGAGCTCTCCATTGGAGTGAGTGGTGTGTTGAAATTTCCCACTATTAGTGTGTGGGGATCAATGAGTGGTTTAAGATTTATTTTTTTATTTTTATTCCCATATCAATGTTTATTTTAATTCAGTAATAGGTGAAGTTTTGACTGCTCACTTCCCTGGAGAAAGTGACCACAAACTCAAGTAGTGAGTCATTTTTCCCTCGTTTTCTGTCCTCGGATCACCATTAGCAGCTAGTGCTTCAGGACCTTGAAACCTTCTTATTTTCTACTTTCAACCTATACAGAACCCACTCACAAGCCTTCCCCTCCTTCTGTGAGTTCTCTCCTTCACTCTGTCTTCCTTTGATCTATTCTTCAGGAAGATGTCTGGAGTCAAATGCTTCCTTAGGTTTGAAGGCCTGCTTTCAACAGACCAACCATTGTGACTCACCATGCACTAAAACAACTCCCACATGGCAATTTACATTAGTGGGAACCCCAAGTAGGTATAATCCCATCTCATTATTGATGTTCTTGGTACAGGAAATGTTTTATTACTATAAGTAATACTATGAATCATGAAGCTTCCTGTTAAAGATGACTGATATATATTTATGTACCTGTGCTCTTTTCTAACTCCTTTAGAGTGAAGAAGTATAAAAATGAGTATAATAATAGCATATTTCTATTTTCATGTATATTTGATAAGTCATAATAAGTCTGAGAGGTAGATAGTGATGTCTACATTTAAAATCAAGAGCCTAGGAATCAGCACAACCAGCTTGCGCCATCTCTCTAGGTAGAACAACTAGTGAGTCAACCTGGTACCAAGTTGCCTCACCCAGAACTGGGCTTTGCTGAGATTATTTTTTTTTTGTGCATGTCCAATCAGGCAGGCTTGGTTTCTAATGACCTTGGATTGTTTCTATGGTGAAATCATTTTACATCACATTGAAATTCCAGGCCTGCTTCCATTTGCATTCATCCCCATCTGTCATATAGGATGCATCTGAGTGTACTGTCCCTTTCTGGAGCACAGGCTCTCCCCAGATGTCTGGACTTGCCAGTGTGTCTGGATGGTGTCAGGGGGTGCATTGAGAAGGCTGTTCCTTATTACATTCAGCACTGAGAAAGTATCTAAGTTTTGGTGTGGAGTCCAAATGATGGTACATTTTTAATACCTGCTATATATCATATATATATTAATATATATATGATATATAGCACTATAAATATGGGGTTTTGCATGTGCCAGGCAAAGAGTCTACCACCTAGCTACACATCCAGCCATTACCCATTTTTTTTTGTTTTGTTTTTCAAGACAAGGTTTCTCTGTGTAGCCCTGGCTATCCTGGAACTCATTAAGTAGACCAGGCTGACCTTGAACTCACAGAGATCCACCTCCCTCTCATTGCCTATTTTTTTCAAAGATTGTTCTTCATCTTCTTGGAATCTAGTTGAAAACAATGCCATATGTCCCATTTCTAAAGGTGAGAAGCCCAAACATGCAAGGCAAGTGCTTATAGGACTTTGTTTTTGTTCTTGAATTGAAAAATATTTGACATTATGATTTTAGATATAGATAGCTGTTTTAGATCACCTAATTAAAATTCAAGATGCAAGAATAATTATATCAAGGGGAAACACATCTGATTTGTGGATTTGGTGACATCATTAATCAAACGAATAAGGACCAAAAGTTGTTTAGGAAAAACCTGAACTTGGAGTTTTATATACTGTTCAAAGATCAACCATTTATCACTGTAAGTAGCAGATATAAGAGAGGGTTATATATATATATATATATATATATATATATAAATTTAAGTAGGCCCAAACAAATGAAATCCAAGTGCCTAAGTCTGAGACTTTGAAAACTGTCAGGTAGGGTACACTGCACCTAATGTCTAAAAGATTTGACTATGCTGGTAGTTAAAGTAATGATTTTTTTATGAAAAAAATCAGTCATTTTTACTTTAAATCCTCAAGGTACACATTCATTCATTAACAATTATTATTAAACCATATCAGGAAGCTGAGGGCAAAAAAGGTGCTAGTTGAACTCTAGTTCAACTATTGAGTTCCTTTTAAATTAAATTAACTAATACATTGTTCTTTAAGATATTCTCTCTTCGAGACATAAAAAATAACATCTTAACCCAACTTCACTAATAATCTATTTTTCCAAATTCTTTCTAAGGATGATAGTCAATGCGAACAATCTACTTCTCTACGTTTTCTCCAAGGGTCATAACTGAATCATTAATCTGCTTCAGCACCAATGGCTAAAAGAGATCAAGCATTATTATTGTGAGTGCCAGTGATAATGCTCACTGAGAGGCCTAAAGACCCCTTGGAGTCTTCATACAATACATATATTAGGAAGAATATAAATGCCACAAGTACAAAAAACGGAGCAAAACTCTACAACAGCATAAAATCTGCAGGACACATAGTCCTCGGGTTTCTATCTTCTCCAAGGCATGTCTATTGTGGTTGCACTAACCACTGGCTCATATTTCATGATTTTTTTCTTTTTTTTTTTTCTTTTGCTTGTTTCTTAGGAGATTTATTACTGACTAGCTTAGAAAATAACTATAATAGGCTGTCATAGTACCTAACAAAATAACCGGCTTGCATATCAATTAGTTTGCAATTCTTAATTATCCTAAACAGTTTATGACAATTAGTAGTAAAAGGCCGAAACATCACATTTCATTTTTTTCTTTACCTCCTACCCCTTCTATCCCATTTCTCTGGGGTGGGTGTCCTTATATAACAGTCGCTCATCTCAGTTGAGAGGTAGTATGAGGGCCAAGAGCCTCTTCATTCATTGGGGTCTACGAGGCAGTACTACCAGTGAAAAGTGTCTCATTGCCTGGGAGAGAAAAATAAAAAACAAACAAAAAAATAAGCAGACAAACAGATAAAAAAGAATAAAAAATAGAAATAATATAAAAAATAAATAAAAAAATAGAAATAAAAAATAAAAAGTCTATGTCCAAGTTCCCTTTGGTGTGTTAGTTGTAGTATTGATACCTTCTACTACATAGCTAAAATCCTACTGTAAGTGAATAGATGCCATATGCATCCTTCTGAGTCTGAGTTAGCTCACGTAGGATGAGCTTTTCTAGTTCCATACATTTGGCTGCAAATTGCATAATTTCATTTTTCCTGATAGCTGAATAATATTCCATGGTGTAGATGTACCAAAGTTTTTTAACCCATTTTTCGGTTGAGGGACATCTGGGTTGTTTCCAGTTTCCAGCTATTACAAATAAGGCTGCTATAAACATAGATGAGGAAACTTCCTTATGATTCTGTGAAGAGGCATTTGGGTATATACCCAGAAGTGGTATGGCTGGGTCCTGAGGCAAAGCTATTCCAAGTTTTCTAAGATATCACCAGACTGACCTCCATAGTGGTTGCACAAGCCTGCACTCCCACCAGCAATGGAGGAGGGTTCCCCTTTCTCCATACCCTCGCCAGCTTGTGCTGTCATTTGAGGTTTGATCTTAGCCATTCTGACAGGTGTGAGATGGAATCTCAGAGTCGTCCTGAGTTGCATTTCTCTAATGATTAAGGATGTTGAGCATTTCTTCAAGTGTCTCTCAGCCATTAGGGATTCCCCCTTTGTGAATTCTATATTTAGCTCTGTCCCCCATTTTTTGATTGGATTATTTGGTTTCTTGGCATTTAATTTCTTGAGTTCTTTGTAGATTTTGGATATCAGCCCTCTGTCAGATGTGGAGTTGGTGAAGATTTTCTCCCAGTCTGTAGGCTGCCATTTTGTTTGAATGACAGTGTCTTTTGCCTTACAGAAGCTTTTCAGTTTCATGAGGTCCCATTTATTGATTGTTGATCTCAGGTCCTGAGCTGTTGGTGTTCTGTTTTCGCCTGCACCAATGAGTTCAAGGGATTCTCCCACTTTTTCTTCTAGTAGATTCAGTGTAACCGGCCTTCTGTTAAGGTCTTTGATCCCCTTGGACTTAAGTATTGTACAAGGTGGTAAGTATGGGTCCAATTTCATTCTTTTACAAGTGGACATCCAGTTGGACCAGCACCATTTGTTGAAGATGCTGTCCTTCTTCCATTGTGTGCTTTTGGCTTCTTTGTCAAAAATTAGGTGGCCATAAGTGTGTGGGTCTCTTTCTGGATCTTCAATTCGATTCCATTGATCTACTGGTCTGTTTCTATATCAATACCATGCTATTTTTACAACTATTGCTCTGTAGTACAGCTTGAAATCTGGGATGGTGATACCTCCAGATGTTTTTTTTTTATTATTGTACAGGATTCATTTAGCTATTCTAGCTTTTTGTTGTTCCATATGAAATTGAGACTAGCTCTTTCCAAGTCTATAAAAATTATGTTGGTATTTTGATAGGAATTGTATTGAATCTATATATTGCTTTTGGAAGGATGGCCATTTTTATTATGTTGATCCTACCTATCCATCTGCATGGGAGATCTTTCCATCTTCTAAAGGCCTCTTCTATTTTTTCTTCAAGGGCTTGAAGTTCTTGTTGTACAGGTCCTTTAATTGCTTGGTTTTTTAATTTTATATATTTATTTATTTCTTTTTCTATTTTTTTGTCTGTTTTATCTATTAGTCTGCTTATTTGTTTGTTTGTTTTTTAGTTCTCTCTCCCGGGCAATGAGACACTTTTCACTGATGGTACTGCCTCGTAGACCCCCAATGAATGAGGAGGCTCTTGGCCCTCATACGACCTCTCAACTGAGACAAGGGACTGTTATATAAAGACACCCCACCCTAGAGAAATGGTATGGAAGGGTAAGGAGGTAAAGAAAAAAAACTGAAATGTGATGTTTCGCCCTTTTAATACTAATTATCATAAACTGTTTAGGATAATTAAGAAATGCCCACTAATAGTTACGCAAGCCGCTCATTCTGTTAGGTACTACGACAGCCTATTAAAGCTATTTTCTAAGCTAGTCAGAAATAAACCTGCTAAGAGACAAGCAACATCTGCTTACCCTAATATAAGAGATAGATAGGGCCTCTTTAAAAACCTCAAGAGATCTGAAAAATATAGCATTCAAAGATGTTTTCTTAACTTTAGTTTTTTTATATCAATACATATCAACTCCTGACAGCACCCCCTATTCTACCCCAAGTAGAAGATGAGCATCGAAGAATCTCCAGTGGGAGATGATTGAATTAGTCGCAAGTCTATCTCTTGGTAGGAAAAGCCCCTTGCTCCAACTGTAGACAGAATGCTGTCCAAAAAGAACAAAACCTGGAAGCAGGTAAGTCCACAGCCTAGCTCTGATAAGACAGGGTAGGCAAGTCCTTCATAACCCCTGCTCTACAATCAATGTCTGTCAAAGAACGGGGCCAAACTACTGAAGATCGATGCTGTAATGTATGGAGAGAAAATGGGGACTCGCCAGGCAGCCATTGGTATGTCATGTCTTAGTTTTGGAAGCTGCAGGCCCTGTACTTCCTATAAAATCAGATATATTTATCCCTCTCAGGTCTCTGCGGTGGTTGAAGAATAGATAGCTAGAGTCTCATAATTAAATTTTGAGTTGTTTAGGAGTCAAGAGAGTGTTATAGATCTAAGAAGATACTTTTAAAATTGTGTTGCAAGTTAGTATGAATGTTGAGTTAGATATAGAACTTTAAACTCATGGAGATGGTTAGACAGTAGAATGTTAAAGTCAGGTACCAAATACATATGGACTGGACATTGGGAATGTACGCTAAGCCATATAGCCATCATAACTGTGGCCTAATTACCTTTGTTGTTTTGTATTGTATTTATTATTATAAGAGAAAGAGCCATTTGTTGCACTGAAAGGCGAAACTGTAGGGGGAAATAAGATATACCTTAAACTTAAAAAAAAAAAAGGGAAGAGGATGGGGAGTTGAGGGTGGAAGGGTGGGACTGGAGGGAGGAATAGGGTGGGGACTGCAATTGAGATGTAACCTGAAGAAATAAAAAATAAAGGAAAAAAGAAAAAGAAAAAATATACAAGGGGTTATTTCAATTTTCTTGTATCTGTTGAGGCTATCTCTGTATCCAACTATGTGGTCGGTTTTGAAGAAGGTTCCATGAGGTGCTGAGAAGAAGTTGTATTCTTTTGTGTTTGGGTGAAACGTTCTCTTGATATCTGTTAGGTCCATTTGGTTCATGATCTCTGTTAGACTCATTATTTCTCTATTTGGCTTCGGTCTTGATGATCTGTCCATAGTTGTGAATGGGGTGTTGAAGTCTCCCACTATTAAAGTGTTTGGATCAATGTGTGATTTACGTTTGGAAGCGTTTCTTTTATAAATGTAGGCGCCTTTGTATTTGGTGCATAGATGTTCAATATTGAGATGTCCTCTTGGTGGATATTTCCTTTAACGAGTATGTAATGCCCTTCTCTGTCTTTTTTTATTAACTTCAATTGGAAGTCTATTTTGTTTGATATTAGGGTGGCTACTCCAGCTTGTTTCCTGGGTCCATTTGCTTGGAAAACCTTTTCCCAGCCCTTTACTCTGAGATAGTGTTTATCTTCAATAGTGAGATGTGTTTCTTGTATACAGCAAAAAGATGAGTCTTGTTTACGCATCCAGTCTGTAAGTCTGTGTCTTTTTATTGGCGAGTTGAGTCCATTGATATTGATGGATATTAGTGATCAGGTGTTGTTATTTCCCATTATTTTGGTATAGCTGATCGTCTTGTGTTTCCTTTTGTTTAGTTGCTGTGAAGGTTTCTATTTCCTCTGTTTTCTTGGGTGTAGTTATCTTCTCTGTGTTGGAATTTTCCTTCTAGGATCTTCTGTAGGGCTGGGTTTGTGGGGAGATATCGTTTGAATTCGATTTTGTCATGGAATATCTTGTTTTGTCCATCTATGTTGATAGAGAGTTTTGCTTGGTATAGTAGTCTGTCTGGGCACCTATGTTCTCTCAGGGCTTGTAGGACATCTGTCCAGGCCATTCTAGCTTTTAAAGTTTCTGAGGAGAAGTCAAGTGTGATTCTGATGGGTCTGCCAGTGTATGTGTCTTCGTCTTTTACTCTTACAGCTTTTAATATCCTTTCTTTGTTCTCTACATTTGGAGTTTCTATTATTATGTGGTGGAAGGAGATCTTTTCTGATCTAATCTTTTTGGTGTTCTGTAAGCCTCTTGGATTTTTACTGGCATCTCTTTCTTTACGTTTGGGAAGTTTTCTTCTATGATTTTGTTGAAGATATTTCGTGGACCATGGAGTTGGGAGTCTTCTCTTTCCTCTATGCCTATAATTCTTAGGTTCTGTCTTTTCATTGAGTCCTTGATTTCTTGGATATTGTGAGTGAGAGATTTTTTTAGCTTTCTCATTTTCTTTGGATTTTGTACTGATTTCTTCCATTGAATCTTCCATGCCTGAGATCCTGTCTTCCATCTCTTGAATCCTATTTTTGTTACTCAAATCCATAGTTGTTCTCTTCCCTTGATTCTCCATTTCCATTTTTAACTCTGACTGTGTTTTCTTTGTTGTTTCCATTTCCATTATCATTTCTTGAGTGATTCTATTTGTTTTGTACATTTCCTGCTCCAGTTTGCTTGCCTTTGCCTGGAAGTCTTCCATTACCCTCCTCTCTTTTTCTTGTTCAAGTTGACTCACCTTTTTCTGAAGTTCTCTAATGGTGTTTTACATTGCTTTTGTATGTGCAATTGTGGCTTCTTTGAATTCCTTCATAGATTTAAGTTCTTCTTGAAGCGATTCTATCACTTTCCATAATGTAGAATTGTCATCATTTTCATGTGTTTCAGCTGTGTTTCAGCTGGATGGAATAGCATTCCTTTCTTTTGTTGGAGTCATTTCGCTCTGGGTTTTTTTTTTTTTTTTTGGTCTGGTGCCTCTGGCCATGTGGAATTTTTTAGCTGTCTTCTGGACTTGGGTCCAAAGGGGGCGCTTTCTTGTAGGAGTCGACTTGCCTTACTCCACCCCTATAAGGTGAGTCATTCAGCCCTGCCTCCTAGGTGGAGACCTAACTAATCCAGGGGGTGGAGCTGTGTACAAGTAAGCTCTGGTTCCCCACTGGAAGGGCCAGTAGTAGTGAAAAAGTCCGATGTACAACAGTTTCAAATACCTCGCAATTTGCCCGGGTTTGGCTCCTGTGGTGGGTAAATCTGCCTTTACCCCCAGTAGCCTTGTTGCTCCCACAGCCTGGAAACTGGCCAGTGATGTCACCGCATTGGGTTGCAATCTGCAGTCTGAAGGCACTTTGCAGCCGAGCTGTGCTCACTTCCAAGGGTCGCAACCTTTTATTATGTGGCGGAAGGAGCTTCTTTTCTGCTCTAATCTGTTTGGAACTCTGTATACCTCTTGGATATTTATTGGCATCTCTTTCTTTAGGTTTAGGAATTTTTCTCTATGATTGTTTTGGAAAATGTTTCCTGGTCCTTAGAGTGTAGAATATTCTCTTTCATCTATGCCTATAATTCTTAGGTTCTGTCTTTTCATTGAGTGCTTGATTTCTTAGATGTTATAAGGGAAGACATTTTTAGATTTCTCATTTCCTTTGGTTGTTGTATTGATTTCTTCAATTGATTCTTCCACACCTGAGATTCAGTCTTCCATCTCTTATATCTTATTGGTGATACTCATGTCTCTAGTTTCTGTTCTCTTTCCTTGATTTCCACCTCCATGATTGTCTCTGCTTGTGTTTTCTTTATTGCTTCCACTTCCAATTGCAGGTCTTGAACTGCTTTATTTATTTCCTGTTCCAATTTCATTGTCTTTGCCTGCAATTCTTTCATAGCTTTGTCTGTTTCCTATTCTTGTTTGAGTTAGCTTGAAAGTCTTTAAAGGAATTCTCATTGCTTTCATCTATAGCTTTGTGGCATCTTTAAATTCTTTTATTTATTTATTTTTTATTTCCTCAAGTTACATCTCAATCACAATCCCCACCCTACTCCCCCTTCCAGTCCCACCCTCCCACCCTCTTCCCCCTTAAACCCCCATCCTCAACCTTTTTTTTTTTAATTTTAAGGTATATGTTTTCCCCCCAACAGCTCCCCCTTTCAGTCCAACAAATGGTTCTTTCTCTTATAACAATAAATACAATACAAAACAACAGAAAAAATAGGCCACAATTATGAGAGTTATGTGGCTTAGCATACATTCGCAATATCCAGTCCATATGTGTTTGGCACCTGACTTTAACATTCTACTACCTAACCATCTCCATGAGTTTAAAGTTCTATATCTAATTCAGCTTTCATACTAACTTGCATCAAAATTTTAAAAACATCTTCTTAGGTACAAAACACCCTCTTTTTCCCTAAACAACTCAAAATGTATCTATGAGACTCTAGCTGTCTATTCTTCAACCACCTCAGAGACCTGAGATGGATAAATATATATGATTATAAAGGAAGTTCAGGGCCTGCAGCTTCCAAAACTAAGAAATGACATACCAGTGGCTGCCTGGACAGTTCCCACTTTCTCTCCATACATTACAGCATCAATCTTCAGCTGTTTGGCCCCCATTTCTCTGACAGACATTGATTGTATAGCAGGAATTATGAAGGACTTGCCTACCCTGTCTTGGCAGAGCTAGGCTGTCAACTTACCTGCTTCCAAGTTTTGTCTTGTTTGGACTGCATTCTGTCTACAGTTGAAGCAAGGGGTTTTTCTTGCCAAGAGATAGGCTTGCCATTAATTCAACCATCTCCCACAGGAGATTCTTCGATTCTCATCTTCTACTTGGAGTAGAATAGGGTGTACTGTCTGGAGATGACATGTCTCGATATCAAAAAAATCTTCAGTTAAGAAAACATCTTTGAATACCATATTCTGAAGATCTCTTGAGGTTTTTGAAGACGCCCTATCTATCTCTTATATTTAGATAAGCAACTGTTGCTTCACTCTTAGCAACTTGATTTCTGATTAGCTTACAAAATAACTGTGATAGACTGTCATAGTATCTAACAAAATGACATGCTTGTATGACTATTAGTTTGCATTTGTTAATTATCCTAAACAGTTTATGACGGTTGCTAGCAAAAGGCTGAAACTTCACATTTCATTTTTTAGCATTACTAGATACAATACCTTTAAAAAGCATTACCCTTAATTTTGTATCAATATACAAAGATCAATACTGATATAGCCCAATACAATATTAATTTTGCATTAATATACAATGATCAATACCACTTTAGCCAAATATAATATTAATTTTGTATCAATATACATAGATATAAGATCATATTCAATAATCTGTCCTTTTTTCTTGATCTTTCCTATACTATGTCTATGTCCCATTTTTTCTCAAGTCTGTTCACTCCTACATAGGAGAGAAAGGAGGATACAGAAATGAAAAAGAGAGAAGTCCCTGGGTCTAACCTCCAAAACCCATTTAACAGGACCATTTAACAACTTATAGCCTCTTCCCTTAAATAACAAGATTTTCTTTTATCCATCAAATGACCAAAGGGTGGGGAACACCCTCCTCACTTTCTGGGGATGGGACGTCGCTCTCTTAAAATGACTTCCTGCTGATTTGGGACGTAGTAAACCTGTTTGGGGCCCAAATAAGAGTGGAAAATGGTTTAAAAAGTTAATAGAAACATTTGATGTTCAGTCCTTTTGTGCTCAGATATTTAAATGTCTTAAGAAGTTCGTAGACAGAAGCTGGTCTTCAGGGCTTTACTGAAGTTTTGGTTGGAGCAGTCTGTGGAGCTGAACGATCTTAGCGATTTTGAGTTGTTGTGGTTGTAGACTTTTGAGGAAACAGCTATTGAGGAAGTCTGCAAAACTGGATCGTCTTGGCCACTTATCTTCTTTGGTGTCTGATCTGTTTTCTTCTGAAGTTTCCGTTGTCCAGTTGTCCCTGGATTCCTTGAATGGATGCTTTAAATCTCCTGGAAAGAAAAGAACAGATCCCTGCCCCAATCCTAACTCTGGGACAATTGCATTTTTTTTTGGGGGGGGGTAAATTCTTTAAGTGATCTATTTTCTTCTTTAAGGCCTCTATAATTTTCCTAACTATATGTTTGTCATCATATTCTTGTGTTTCAGCCATGGTGGATGAATTAGCCATGGCTTGATATATTAGTATAGCTGAATATTGTTGGAGTTGTATTTCCCTGACTTTTGTCAGTTCTGTTCTTTTGCTGGCCTTTTGCCATCTGGTATTTCTTAGTTGTTTGTTCCTGGAGCCTTCTGAACTTGGTGCCAAGGAAGGAACATTGGTTTGGAGGCCTTATATCTTACTGTCCTGTAGTTCTGCCCAGGCTGTGTAGTCCTGTGTAGTCCTGTGTAGTCCTATGTGGTCCTGTGTAGTCCTATGTAGACCTATATATTTCTAGGTAGTGCGGAGGGTGAAGATCAGTGAATTGAGGGAGGTGCAGGCCTGGAAGATGTGGTTTGGAGAGATTGCCCCCCAGCTCATACCAGCTTGGACAGTCTCAGGATGTTGAGAAGGTCAGGGCATTGATTGGGGGGGGAGGAGGGAAGAGGAGATCTACCCTAGATGCTCATGTTCAGGGAGACCTGAGGTTGTGCAGGGTCTAAAGGATGGAGCTGGATGCTCCTGGGGAGTGAGCCCTTGGCACCTCTGGTGGGACATGGAAGGAACATTGAAGCTTGGGTGCAGCTCTCAGCTCAGGTGAGCTGGATCTCAGCTCAGGTGAAGCATTGGTTGGGGCAGAGAAAGTGAGAAATCCTACCTATGTAATCCTGAGGGTGGCAATGAGCTATCTCAAGCTTCAATCTGTAACAAAATCTGGGAAATATTTGCATCATTATTATATTTGTAAGATTTAAGACTTTAAACTAATAAGTGGAATTATATCAATGATTTCAGATTGGTTTTACTAATGAGGAAAATATACTCTATCTTATGAAAAAGGATAACATTGGGAACAAATAAGATGGGGACATGAGTGACATTTCTAAATAGAAGGAGGAGCGAGTAACTTCCAGCTGACTTTTCAGGGAAGCTTCCTGATAACTGGTTTACACATCTGATAGTTTGAGGAATTGAAATTTGGTTGTTGATCAATAAATATGTTCTATGCTTGAAATGTAAATGGGAATCTGAAGACATAGGAGATTAACTCAAAAACAATTCACAAATCATCACACATTGGATAATACAGCAATCATCTGACACAAATAGTATAAAGGGTAGTCTGATCCACATGCAAGGAGGTATCTGACTACCTTCCAAGTACTACTCCGATCTCCTTAAAGACAGTTGGGCTGCATATAGACAATTCATCTGAGTACAGACAGACTTACATAGGTGTATTCCAACCATCTAGAGCTGTTCTCTCTATACAACGCAAGGGTTTAGTATGTATACACAATGACTAGCCCACGAAGCTATATTTACCATATGGTTTTGTTTGGCATTTTCAGAAAAGAGTTCCGTGACATTTGTTTGAAATTGTACTTTGTGTTTCTTCTCAGAGGATTATCATGTAATATGCCATTCCCTTCAGTGTCTCTCTGTCTCTATGACTCTCTGTCTCTGTATCTCTCTATCTCTCTTTCTCTCTCCCCATCTTCTGCTCATGAATTTCTGTGTGCGTATGTGTTAGTTTTCTTCTGGAACCCTTAACATGCTACTATTATTTTTTTACAACACAACTTCAGTATCACTGTGCTAAGGAAATTTCTGAGGGTGCTTCTTTGCTACCCCAGCTCAGAATTTCTCCTGTACTTTACAGTGTACTCACCATATATAATTTCAATCACTGCATATCTTCTTCTAATAGTCTCTAATTATTTTGAGGTCAGGCTCAGAGTTTCACTTCTATACATATCACATATTTTTCACTACATTCAGTACACAAATTATTTGGCTAAGAAAATGAAGGCATTGCTGTTAACTAGATTGGAGATTCTACACATTAAGTATGCAACTTCCCTCTTTTGTATGTTAGAATTTAATTGTTAATTACCATTATTCTGCAATCACAGGTCTTGTCCAGAGTATTTTATAGCAGTTCATTTTGCAGAACAAGACAGACAACTGACTGTATTAACACAAATAGCCAAGACAATTTTCAAATGAGACATTTGTTTTTGCTAGCCCTGTTAGTTAAATCATTCAGATATTTCGCATTTTACAAAATGCTAATATTTCCACTAATGTAACCCAGCAGTCTTCCTCTACACATGCAATTAAAGTCCATTCATATGACAGCTACAATTTGTTAGGAATTTACTGACCCTGAAGGTCATCAGGATTTAGCAGCAACAGAAAACAATGAGACTACTATGACTCTTTGAAGAAAATTTCCAAAACAAATAATTACTAGAAAGAGTTGCAATCTCTCACAAATAGTAGTGCATTATAAGTTGGTTTTCAGGATTAATTTCCAGAAAAAAATATGAGTGTTCAAATTATGTGGTTTTTTTCCTATTGTCTTAAATAGATGTAAGTCAGAAATGCTATCCCTGACAATGTCAAACAAGCGATTTTCATATTTATCAGAACATAATTTTCATGGTAACACCAATAGGAATGAAGGATTTCCTTATAAAAGGACAGAAAAATAGTAAATCAAATAAGTTCTACAGATCTGTCATTGCACGTGACACTCCCAAAACACAGGGTAACCCTCTATAGATGACAATACTTTCTAACCTGTGAGCATAAAGAGTTCAGCCTTTCAAATGATAATAAAGAACTTTATACATTGTAACCGAACTTTTAAATTATTATTTATGGCTTATTTATTTATTACTAAATTCACTTATAACAAACACAAACAATTTCTTAACTATTAATCCTATAAATTCCTACAACCCCTTTAACCTATCCACTAAACCTACTGATAATTATAACAACTACTTTCATAACCTTTTAGAATGATACAGTCTCTGGGGCAGGTCCTCAGTCGGCAGGAACCTATGGGGCTTGTTATGGCTTCTGAGTTGTTCAGTTGATGATTAACATTCTTCCCAATAGAATCAATTCACAATCCTATATTTCAATTTATAGGTTTAAATGTAGTTCAAGTTCATGATATTTAAAAGTCATCTGGAAGAAAAGTGCAATGATTTGAGTCAGGAAAAGGGGGTGGGCAATATATTGCAACAAATGAACAAAAGGATGAAAAAACTATTCAGCTGTAGCAATCTGGCTAAGCAGCTGATCAAGGCCAGGGATCATTAGCAGGAGTTTTATTGTGTAATCTTGATTATCTTGATTATTTTTGGCACCGTTTGCATTCTATTGCAGGCAGTTGTATTTCCTCTTTGTCAGAAGGACATAACCCCTATACAGATATGACATGAATTAATAGGGTCCATTTATTAGATTTTTGATATAAGGTAGTGTTTCTAATAGTTAGATACAGTGTAAATGTTTTTAAAATACCCTATTGATGATGTATTCCAAGGTGGCCCACAGGGTTTTATTAATATGATATTTTCAATAGGAAAAGAAGTTTGAGAGATGATACCTAAAATAAATTTTCCTTTGATTCCTACAAATTAAAGGCTTTTCTTCTATAATATTTGGCTATAGGCAAAACTAGAATACATATATTTCTAGATTATTGAGTGATTCAATAGTTGCTATTTTGCTTCATATAACTGAATATATTTTGTATGCACACACTGTAGGACCCCTAAAGAGCTTACTATGAATGAATTCATACAGATTGGTAAACATTATTAATCATAGTATGATTAGTAAATATTTACAATACTAAATTTCAAAAGTATATATTGGACTTTCTTTTAGAAAATATTTGTGTAGCCGGGTGGTGGTGGTGCACGCCTTTAATCCCAGCACTTGGGAGGCAGAGGCAGGCGGATCTTTGCGAGTTTGAGGCCAGCCTGGTCTACAAAGCGAGTCCAGGACAGCCAGAGCTGTTAAACAGAGAAACCCTGTCTTGAAAAACAAAACAAAACAAAAAAAGAAAATATTTGTGTTATAATTAACCATTAACAAATCCCATTCATGTATTTCTTTTAAGTTATTAAATATTAAAGATAGGATGAGTCTATTTTATTCAAGGAAAATTTTTTGATAGGATTTCCAATCCCAAATTCTCAGTCATAAACACATGTACACACCACTACTAAGTGAGTTCAATGTGTTATAACTAGTTATCAATAATAATTAAGGAATAAGCCATGAATTTGAGAGGATGCTAAACTGAACATGGAGATTTATCCTTTTGAGAAGCATTGGAAATGAAATTCAGGTGTCTGAACAAGCTAACACCTAACAGACCACAGCACCATTTTCCATTTTACATCAGTTAAAAAATGGGTTTAGGAAGGAAGAACTAATCAGAGGACTATTACCCTTTTCAGAGGTCATGGTTTCTGTGAAATTAATTTTCAGAATCAAAATTGTTACAGTCACTAATATAATCTGTTCATCTAATTCAAATATAGGATTATTTGGCTAAGTCCCCAGTGTGAGAAAGAGCTTACGAAAATAGAAGGGATGGAGTTACAGGAGGAAAAGCATCTGCAATAGAACCCAGTGTGAAGTCTGACTGTCAAGTATTTGGAAGGGTTAGAATACAGTTGTAATGAAAGACTAGTGATGACTGGGATTGAAACAGTAAAGGGAGCACACTTAATTCACTCCAGCTACTCAGAAAACTTGCTTATAAAGCCATGATCAAAAGCAAATTGAGTAAATGAACATTTTCTGTTTATTTTCATCAATACAAGCATCCAGTCTGGATATAGCCATTGGTAAATTAGAAACACTCAGCCAGAATATCCACATTGATCAACATCATTACAAGATGTCTGTACCACATTAGTCCTATTTCATCATGAGTAGAAACTCCCTAGCTTTTTAATGTGAAGAATCATGAATGTGGTGAGATGCTCAATTTGTGCACTACACATAGTATTGTATTTAAGGCATAGGAATGGTGGCATTTGAGGAATTTGTGTTCTCTAATACAGTGAGAAATCTCTCTGAATACAATGCACAGTTATAAACAACCCTAATCACTTTGTGGAGATCAGTTTAATATTGTTCTACTTGAATGAAAAATGGGGAGAGAACCTCTAATAAAGGGGCGGAAGACTGAGGCTGTGAGAGCCGATGAGTTCACGTACTATTTCTGACAAAGAACCCCTTTCCCAACTTGTTTTATTCAAATCTCACTTTAGTCCAAAGACCAAGATGAACAGCAACAACAACAAATGACAGTAAGAGAGTAAACAAATGGAGGCAGCGTTTCTAAATTAACTTGGCATAAATGAAAAATAAAATGGAAATGGCAGCGCACCTATCAGCACTTTGAATAAAGGTTGTTCGTTTTTCTCACAGTTTGAAGTCTATCAGGTATTGTAGAATACTACTCTCTGAAATATTATGTTGACAATATGCTGAGCCAAAACATTGTGTTTAAAATAGTTTTACATTTATTTATTCAATGCGTGTGAGTGTGTGTGCGTGTGTGTGTGCGTGTGTGTGTGTGACTTGTACGCATGGCAGATGATGAAGGAGGAGTTCAGATGTGTGTGTCATATCACTACAAACTGAGGCTACAGATGTTTGTGAGCCTTTATATGTGTGCCAGGAACCACCTTATGTCTTCTGCAAGAGTGAGAGGTGCTTTTAACTACTGAATTAGCTCTCCAGACCAAGCATAGTGCTTAAAAATGAGTTGAACTTTGTATATAAAGTATTTCCAGGATGAAAGAGATGAGTAGTTTATATAGTTCATGAGTTTAGAAATCTATACATATCACCTTTCCTGTTGCGGGTGAGAAAAGAAGTAAAACTGAAGAAGGGTGTCAGCAGCTATCTGCTGAAACCCAATCTTGAAATTCTGTCATTTCCAAAAGTCTGTTTTGCCATTTCCCATAGCAAATGAGGTTTGAAAATAACATGCTTAACCTTAGAGAGGAAGGGAGTGTGGGTTTTGTGGCTTTCAGATTCTCCAAGGGAAAATCATTGTCTAAAGCCAGAGTCATGTCTTCTCAGGCAGGGAAGTGCTGGTGGTTAATCTAAGGCAAGGGGATGCCCACGTACCCGGCTTTCCTCTATTTTCATTTTGTTCTTTCATATCAGTCTATAGCAAGTTGGTTGAGACAACAATAGAGAGCACACCAAAGGAGATTAATCTTCTAACAACTAAAAGCTTGATTCAAAATGTCATAAAACCTTGTCTGAAATGAAGAGAAAGTGTGTGTATCAGACTGTAAATAAGTAGTCATCACAAAGCAACTATGCTAATCAGTAATCTGACATCTGGCAAAAAAGACAAATCTTCAGGAGAACCTGGGATGAGCCACTGAATTTGACTTCTCACTTTCACTGAATATTTATGCTCAGCACCTAAATTTCAAGCACAGGATGGTTTCTGGAATCATACTCTTCTTTAAGAGTCTGTTTCATTGGCATACAGGAAACATCTGGAACAAGAGACATGGATTTAATGGCTTCCCAGACAAATGGCATCTGTGCTATTTTGTTAAGGAACTATAGTGGGTGGTTAGGACTTATTTGAGGGTTCCCCTAAATGTATGTGTCTGTGCCAGCATTTCTCAGAATCTAGCCTGAAAGAGGATAAAAGCTACCACAAAACACAGGTCATGTAAGGGAACAGTGTCTCAAATTCAGTACCTGGAAAAAAAGAAAGAATGTACTTAAAGCTAAAGAACACTTTTAATATGTTACTGCTATTAAAGTAGTCATTTATTACAACACATTTTTCACAATGTCTATGTGAATTTAATCTATTATTTTGGTCCCTAGTTTTGAATAACTTACTTCAAATGGAATCAGAAATCAAATAATTACATCAAAATAATTATTCTGTTGAAATGGTCTCTGGGGCTCATTGCATGACTCTTTTTAACCACAATTTGTTGATTCATAAAAACACTCCAAAATTGTGTTTTTAAAATATACTCAGAATATATAACATGGTAGAAATGGATCAAGAATAGAAAGAACAGATATTTTATATGCACATATTAATAATTACTACATTATCATTATAGATGAGTGTTAAAATAATGTACACCTTTGCTTTATTGAGCAAAAGAAGAATCACATGCAGTATTATCAATCACGACATTATCAATATTAGAATAATATTTGGATATATATATATATATATATATATATATATATATATATATATATATAAAGCAGTGCCATGATATTTAAGGTTATATGGTGAGGTATTGGTGCACTAATTAAAATCATTTCTTCAGACAGTAGGTAAAATGAATGTACTCACAATATTGCAAATAGTACCTGTCTCTGTTGAGGAAGCAAATATATGAGCCGCTGGGAGCCATTCTTATTCAAGCCACCACACACAGGATTTATGACTCTGCCTGCTTTTCTTACTGGCTCATCAGGACCTGCTCCTACAATCACTCTTTCCTTGTTATGATAGCTTGCATTTTCAAATGGTGATAAAATAAATTTTGCCTCCCTTAAGTTGCTTTTTCACAGGTCATAGCAACACAGTAACAAATGTGATTCGAACAAAATGGCAGCCTACAGATTGGGAAAAAAAATCTTCACCAACCCCACATCTGACAGAAGGCTAATATCCATAGTTCACAAAGAACTCAAGAAATTAAATGCCAAGAAACCAAATAATCCAATCAAAAAATGGGGAAAAGAGCTAAACAGAGAATTCACAAAGGAGGAATTCCTAAAGGCTGAGAGACACTTGAAGAAATGCTCAGCATCCTTAACCATCAGAGATATGCAACTCAAGACAACTCTGAGATTCCATCTCAAACCTGTCAGAATGGCTAAGATCAAAAGGACATATGACAGCACATGCTGGCGAGGGTGTGGAGAAAGGGGAACACTCCTCCATTGCTGGTGGGAGTGCAGGCTTATGCAACCACTATGGAGGTCAGTCTGGCGATATCTTAGAAAATTTGGAATAGATCTGCCTTGGTACATAGCCATACCACTTCTGGGTATACATCCAAATGATTCCTCACCAAATCACAAGGAATTTTCCTCATCTGTGTTCACAGCAACCTTATTTGTAGTATCTAGAAACTGGAAACAGCCCAGATGTCCCTCAACCAAAGAGTGGATTAAAAAAAGGTGGTACATCTACACAATGGAATACTACTCAGACATCAGAAACAACGAAATCATGTAATTTGGAACCAAATAGATGGAACTAGAGAAGCTCATCCTTGAGTGAGCTAACCCAGACTCGGAAGGATGAACAAACATCTATTCACTTATAGTCAGATTTAGCCATATAGTACAGGATAACCATCCTACAGTGAATGCACCAAAGGGAACATGAACTTAGACTTTTTTCCCTGTCAATGAGACACTTTGCCCTAGTGGTGCTGCCTTGTAGGCCCTCAGTGTAAGAGGAGGCTCTTGGCCCTCATATGACTGCTGAACTGGGGTGGGGGACTGTTATGTAGGGACACTCCACTCCAGAGGAGTGGGATGGAAGGGATAGGGGGTAGAGTGTGGGAAGGCGGGACTGGGAAGGGCTGAAAGAGGACACTGTGATGGAGATGTAACCTGAAGTAATAAATAAATATTTAAAAAAATAAAAAAGTATAACATCTCAGAACACACACACACACACACAAAACAAATACAATATATGTGTTGGAGGGTAGATTTGTTTACAAAACCCAATTTTCCCAAGGAGCATTCTCAGTATTAGGTGTCTTTATTATGGCTTCATGGCTGTCCTAATTTTGAGGATTTTATAATCTGTAGAAATTAGACTTTCATGGGCAGACAAAAGAAGGGGGAAACTTTTCAAAGGCGTAGAACTTGGTAATAAATAGAAGAGTGCATGCAGAGGAAAAAGGTAAAAATACACAGATGACAACTATACATATGTTTGATCAGAAGGAACACCAACTGGAAAAGTTATGTTGAGTAGTTTCATGTCAGTTTGACACAAGCAAGAGTCATTTTGGAAGATGGGACTTCCACTGAGGTAATACACTCACCAAGGGTATGTGGGCCAGCCTGTGATGCATTCCTTGAATGAAGATTGATGTGGCAGAGCCCCCACTGAGATGTTGGTCCTGGTGTTAAAGAAAGCAGACTGAGCAAGCTACAAGGAACAAGAAGTAGGCAGCATTCCTCCATGGCCTGTCCATCAGTTCCTGCCTCCAGGTTTCTCCATTGTTTGAGTTGCTGTCCCGACTTCCCTCAGCAACTGACTGTGATGTGGAACTGTAAAGTGACACAAACCTTTTCCTCCATGAGCTGATTTTGATCATGATCTGTATCACTACAATAGACAACTGAGACAGATGGAAATCCCTAGAGCGGTGAACATGGGGTAATTCATTATTAGAACTACAGTTTCTATGGTGAGCAGTTTCGCTAATTGGTTTATTGTATGTAGTAATGAACCAGCAATGAAAGTGACAAAAATAATAAGTAAAACTCATCAAACAACATTAGAATATAGTTCAAATCCTTTGCCTGAACAAACAAGCAAACAAATTTGTCTTACTTGAAGAATTGCTCAACATCCTTAATCATCAGAGAAATGCACCTCAAGACGACTCTGAGATTGCATCTCACACCTGTCAGAATGACTAAGATCAAAACCTCAGATGACAGCACATGCTGGTGAAGTTGTGGAGAAAGGGGAACGAACACTCCTCAATTGCTGGTGGAAGTCCAAACCACTATGGAAATCACTCTGGTGATATCTTAGAAAACTTGAAATAGCTCTACCTCAAGACCCAGCCATACCACTCCTGGGTACATACCCAAACGATTCCTCACCAAACCACAAGGACATCTCCTCAATAATGTTCTTGGCAGCTTTATTTGTAATAGCTAGAAACTGGAAACAACAAAGATGTCCCTAAACCAAAGAATGGATAAAAAACTGTGGTACATTTACACAATTGAAGATTACTCAGCCATCAGAAACAAGGACATCATGGAGTTTGCTGCCAAATGGATAGAACTAGAGAAGCTCACCCTGAGTGAGCTAATAACCCAGACCCAAAAAGATACATGTGGCATATATTCAGTTATAACTGGATTTTAGATATATAGGATAGGATAACAATCCTACAACCAACAGATTAAAAGGAACAGGAACATAAACTTTGTTACGTGTTAGTGGGACACTTTGCCCTAGTGGAGTGGCCATGTAGGCCTCAGTGCAAGAGGAAGCTCTTAGCCTTTATATGACTGATGAACTGAGGGGGGCTGATACGTGGAGGCAACCCACACCAAAGGAATAGGAGAGCTGGAAGAAGGGGAGAGGGTGAGAAGGTGGGACCAGGAGGAGTGGAGGGAGGGGACTGTGATGGAGATGTAACTTGAAGTAATAAGTAAATATTAAAAGACAATCAAATGATCAAATATTGTAATAAATGGATATACTGATAGTATATACATACTAGTAATATATATACTGATAGTATATATTATACTGATAGTATAATAATTGGTATATAAATGTATAAATGTGTGGTGTACAATTCAAAGATATACTTAGTTCTCTAGATGTATTATTTTATTTTTCTAGCATGAGATATAGCATTTTTGGATATGAGCAAGCAGCATGAAGTATATGTAAGTCTAGTAAATGAAGATAATTTTGATTATTTGATCATGTAACAGTATATTTTGTATATGCATGAAAATTCCATCATAAAGACTCAATAATTTATATGGTAACTTAAAAAAATAAATTGAATAATCCCACAGATTTTCATGCTGTGGGGGAGATGAATCACACACACACATTTCATGGATGGGATGAAGGAAGAAAGCAAATTCTTGGGCATTTGAAAGTCGACCTTTTGGCAATGAAGAGAAAATCAAAAAATATAAGAGAAATATACAACATGAAATAATAAAGGGAGGAGGAAATAGATTTCCTAGTAATCTTGAATCTATTCATCTAACTTCTCAGGCTCTTAAGACTGTGATTGGGCTGAGGTTCCCTTGAGGACTGGGAAAAGAGTATAGAAAGTAAAGATAACCAATAAGAGGGAAAGTGACCCTGGGACAAATTCACAATCACCTCTCCCTAATTACTAAATTGGTTTGTGGCATTTCAATAGCTCCATAGCTTGTCAAGGCTTCAATGCTGACCTTTATCCAATCACACAGAGGATGATGCAATCAGCCTTGTGGTTTTAAGGCTTACACCAGAGCTCTGAGTTGTGTTCCACCTTTCTTCTTTTTGGGGATAAGTCAGTGGCAATAAACAATGGACACAGTATAAATGGGAGTTGTATGTTTTATTCTACAAGTTTCTTCAAGGCAAACCATCATGAAAATGAATTGTGGAATGAATTCAAGATTCTGTGCTTTCTGCTGGTCTATATTAGAACTATTTCCAAACATGTTCTGTTATTCCTCTCTTTATTTCAAGTGAATTGCAAATTTTATAACTAAATGTTTGATGTAATCGATTCAGTAAGTTTTCACAAAGAATCTACTGTGTGCCATGTACTACATAAGTCATGGATCAAACAGCTAAGAAGCAACAGGACATGATTTACATCTATGGAATGAACATTTACTTCTTTGGAAGTGTGTAAGTCTCAAAAATAATGTGGTTAAGAGTTCAAGGTCTAAAATCAGGTCTGCTTAGTTAAAGTATTATTTCCATTTCTTATAGGTGATAATATCAGTGTGGCTATTTTTCACACTGTCATAATGTTAGTAGTAGATTTCTCAGATTGTTTAACAATAAAATTAGGTAACACTTGTGAAATACTTAGATGCTACTGGCTAGTACATAAAAATGATATACAAGTATCAAAATAATTATTTGTTCCAGAGAGCACTGTAGTAAGCACTACCGCCTTGTCGTGAGTTAAGACCATTTGGAGTAAAGATCTTTTTCTTATGCTCTACCCATCATGGTATCTTGTAAGACATATTTGTGTGTAGATAAAAAGACATATTGAGGTGTGGATTAAGAAAAGAATGCTGATAAATTTCCAAAACAGCTATCTTCCTGGTGATAAAAACTGATCTAGAGTCTACAGATTTTTGGGATAAAATATAGTTGCTGATGACAGAAAACTCTAGTCAAGGCACTACAACATATGTTATCATTGACTGCACAGGGCTTCTTGCACCTTAAATTGTTAAATGCTCACAATATAGTTCTGAGAGTGAGTTTCAATATTTTAAATATTTATGAAGTGAGGAAAATAAAATGGCATGTTACCCAAGGAGATGTGGGGTCAGGACACTAAACTGGGTAGAAGAAGAAGGGTGGTTCACTCTGCATACTCTACCAGTCTCCTTACTTACCAATGCAAATGAATAAATATTTTAAGTGCATATACTTCCAGATATTTGTGGAAATGTTAGACGATGAAAAAAATATGATATAGACATTAAAAAACAGCTTTTCTCAAAAGAAATCTAAGACGATGCACTGTGCATATCATATATAATATCGGGAAGAAAACCTTGAGGACAAAAGCAATATGTACCATATTTGACAGAAGTAAACTCCAAATTAGTACCAAGTCAGAAGTAGTAAAAGATGATGATACACAAATGAGTTCACAGCAAAGCATGATTTGTCATGTTCTTTGCTTACAAACAGGAAAATGGGCTTTATAACTCAATTTCATTGTTAAACTAAGTATTTATTTCAGTTATAGGCAGGAAGTCTTGTTCAATAACTGGAAACGATAGGGCCCTGAACTTTAAATAGGAGCTTTACAGCAACGATACTTACACAAACCAGTTGGCATCTTGGAAGGACACATGCAAGATTGGGCATGCCAGCTGAACTGTCAAATGCTTCCCACTTGAGACAGACAGGGAAATCATTAATTGTCACTCCTCAAGTCTTTGGCAAGATCTATGTATTCAGTCCTTTATCTTACTAGGAAACCAAATATGGCCCTTTCAGAAGATCATGTAAGAGTAATATCTAGTGATGTTCTTTTTTAACCTGATTCCAACATGTTATTACAAATAGGATGTTTGGCTAGTCTCATTTACCTACTACTCAGGTACACGTCTCTGATGTGGATGAAGAAGAGATAATTATAGTCTCAGTTAAAGTTTAAGTTGTTTAGAAATTAAAAGGATTTTCTAGGTCTAAGAAGATGGTTTTAAGTTGGTAATGCAATTTAGGATAAAAAACGAGTTAGGTATAGAACTTTAAACTCATGGAGATAGATGGATAATAGAATATTAATATCAGTTGCCAAATATGTATGGACTAGACATTGGGAGTGTATGTTATACCTTATAATTTTCATAATTGAGGCCTAATTATTAAAAAAAAGAATTGTGAGTTCTGGGAGAAGGGGGAGAGGGTGGGAGGGTGGGGCTGAAAGGGGTCATGGGAGGGGAGTGTGATGGACATGTAACTTGAAGTAATAAATAAACATTGAAAAAACAAATAGGAAGAATGAACACTGACTAGATTTGAAATTGCTATGGCTTGTCAATTTGTTTGAAATAGAATTGACTGCAGGTGGAAAATCTTTCAGAAAATGAATAAATGTATTATGAATTGGAAGAAAACCAACAGTTTTAAAGATATAAAATCTACAACATGTGGAAGAAGAAAACCCTGCTATAATGACGAGGACCTCCATAGTTCTGTTGCCAAGCACATGTGTGTGCATTCAAGAGGGCACAAAGCCACTCTAATCTGGGCCACATGTAGGAGTCAAACTGCCATCTAATCCAGGGGCCCTTCTGTGTATGAGCAGTGAGGTCACCCACTGTTTTTCTGACATTTCATATACTATGTAATGACATTTGATATTGGTAAGACATGGCTGCTCTGGAAGCATTAATACATTGCAGCAGAAAGATGCATTGTGTTTGGTGAGTCATGCTCAACAAATTCATGGGTAATCTCAATACTGTAAAATAGATCAAGATCGAGTGACAGAGAACCAGGGAGTGAGAAAGTTCTCATGCAGGCACAACATCACTTCCACTTTTCTCAAAGTGAGGAAGGCTTACACACTCTTAGTTTTCTGAACAGCTCCAGGAACCTTCAATAGTTTGAGCTCTGGTTCAAGTGTTATTTTCCTACCACTTCCAACAGACAAAAGGTACTTTTCATCCATGAGTCACTTTGCAAAATGAATATTGTCTAAACAGTGTGGCCTCTTCTAAGTTATCCTGAGGTTTGGACACATACCAAAGAGGAAGTGCAAAAATAAACATGGCCAATGCAAAGAACTGGATGAGAAATCCTCAGGATTTTTGGAGTAGGGAAAGGAAAAACAATGTGAAACATGAGTGTATCCAGAAAATTAGTTCATTTATGTAACCTACAGTGATTGGCAGAGATTGGCTAGCTTTCCTGTACAAATCCTCAAATAAGAAAGTAGACACTATGCAAGAGAAGAGGATAGAAGAGGATTCTTACTAGGAAATGTTAGTGCAACCTTCTCTATAAATCTTTGAATTTCTTAATTAATCATGCTTCTGTGCCAATTAGCAATACTCTGCTCTCTGCCCATTACCTTTCTTGTTAGAACACACACACACACACACACACACACACACACACACACACACACACACA
>CAJQZJ010033410.1:2606114-2623620 GCA_907164525.1 Lophiomys imhausi
ACACACACACACACACACACACACACACACACACACACACACACACAAAACATTTTAAAACAGGTTTTGGCTATATGCAATTTCTATACTGGAAATAGTTAGGACATGCATTGTCCTGAATCTTCATATTTTTTTCTTTTTCATCTCCCTTCCATTCCTCCCTATCTCTCTATAAACTCAGAGGAGAATGTAGTTACTTTGCACTCATTTCTCATGTGATTGGCAGAGCAAGATCTGCTGCTGTTCTCTGTACAAATTTATCTACCTAGAATTGTATGTATAACAGAATCATCCTTTATCATGACCTTTATTAATTTATTTATATTTTATATTCTATACCCTTGGATAAAAGTTGGATTCTCAAATGAAAACATAAAGACATCTGTATTTTAACATACAATATTTAACTTGTCTGTGTTATCACCACACACCAGAAATTGGGGGAGGCAGGACTTTTTTTCTGACTCATGGAACTTCCCCACAGAAATCACTGGGTAAAGATATTTCAAAAGAAGCTAGGAGCAGGTAAAGAAATCAAACACATGAGAAAATGTTCATGTGGAAGACAGATCTACACACTCATTGATATGACACCCAAATGAGACTTTATTCTAACTATGTGTATAGGCAAAAGTGAAATTTAATGGACTGTTTTATGACATTCCATTCCACAGGTTGCCAAAGACAAGTCATGCTTGGAAAAAAAAAAGCATATCTTCTTATACAAGAATATTTCTGGGAAATGAAGTCATAACAGAGTGTCTGTGCCCTTTGTCACAAACATGACTGGGTTGTGTATACACAGAGAAGTGGCAAGGAAGGAACCTGGAGATCTGTGGGGCAAGAGAATGAATTTTGGATACAGAAAAATCTAATCTCAAGCATGTCTTCCATTCAATATGCACTGAGTAGGTGCAAGGTAATTAGCCTCTCTGAACCACATTTTCTGAAGAAAATATGAACCCTATCATTGCTCTTAAACACCTTCAGTCCTGTCCTAACTAGACATATTAACACTTAGAGTCAAGGTTTTTCTAGAAAGGTATAGAAAGTAAAACCTAGTAGGCTAGCATTTTTGTTGTGATTATTTTATACATTATTTTAATGTTACACAGCATCACTAGTATAAGTCATAAATTTCAGAGGAAAGACAAAAGGCAATGTTTGAAGTGAAAGAAGCATGATTTTCTTGAATTTCCACTGGTGTGCTGTTTTTTCCTTTATTTTTTATTTCTTCAAGTTACATCTCAATCGCAGTCCCCTCCCTAATCCCCCCTCCAGTCCCACCCTCCCACCCTCAACCACCCATCCTCTTCCCTTTTTTTTTTAAGTTTAAGGTATATCTTACTTCCCCCTACAGTTTCCCCTTTCAGTCCAACAAATGGCTCTTTCTCTTATAATAATAAATACAATACAAAACAACAGAGGTAATTAGGCCATAGTTATGAGGGTTATATGGCTTAGCGTACATTCCCAATGTCCAGTCCATATGTATTTGGCACCTGACTTTAACATTCTACTATCTAACCATCTCCATGAGTTTAAAGTTCTATAACTGACTTAGCTTTCATACTAACTTGCATCACTATTATAACCATCTTCTTAGATCTAGAATGCCCTCTTGATTCCTAAACCACTCAAAATTTAATTATGAGGTACTAGCTATCTGTTCTTCAACCACCTCAGAGACCTGAGAGGGATAAATATATCTGATTTTATAGGAAGTACAGGGCCTGCAGCTTCCAAAACTAAGAAATGACATACCAGTGGCTGCCTGGACAGTTCCCATTGTGTGCTTTTTAAACACTGAAGCTGAGGTTAAGTTAGAAGCTTTCTCTGAAATTCAATGATCTTCTCTATAGCATGTGGCAAATCATACCTGAATTAAAATATTGAATTCTCTGATCAAATTGCTCATCTCAGTAACTCATCAGTAATAACATTATACAATTCAAGCCTTGGTTGTTTTTTCTAAACAAACAAAACAAGACAAAAAGAATAGAGACATCCCAAAGGCAGCATCTTTTTATAACATTTGGTGGAACCAAAAATAAAGATTTCTCTTTCCTGCTACTGATTTAATCTGGTTTACCCAGTGGGAAAGTGCTAACGGCAATCTTTGTGTTTTCCTCAGTTGAAACTATTAGCTGTAATTGCTTTTGTTAATAATACTTTATTTATTATAATCAAAGCTCATGTTTTCCACTTATACCCTGCGGCCAGTTTGCAGAAGTACAATTTACAAATGGATGAAAAACAATTAATAACAACTAGAAAAACCATTAATGATCTTATCAACAAAGTGCTCTGCAATCTCCAAATGCAACATCACATGTGATGTGTCTAATAAAACACTGGAAACTCAGACATTGTTGTGGCCTTTCCCAGGAGTGACCTAAAAGCATTTTAGTATTAATGGAAAATTCCCTGAAAGGGAGTTTTTGCCCTTAGGTGTAAGGATGAATATCTCTACTAAGCAAGTGAAGGTCACGTTCAGCCTTTATGTTTTTTTGTGGGATGCTGGTCTACATAGACAGAAATGACCATTGTGTAAGGATAAAACAGTTCCAACTGTTCCATCATCATTGGTCTTCAGAGATCCTTTGCTATAACCTACAAAGCATGCTGGGATCAGGTGACTCCCTTTGTATCACTCTCAGACACCACTTTGCTCTTGATTGACCCATCTCACAAAGCCTTAGCCTTTTCCCAAAACATGCCTCATGGTTACTCTCCAGAGTTTTTCAGTTGTTCTGAACTTCATTTCTTTATTTGGAACAACACATCTGTAGATATTTTTGTAGTTTTACAGCTCTAAAGTACTATCTGGTGACCATGCTTTTAGGACTGCTTTCAAAAACATGTTCTAGTGGTCTTCTTATGATCACAAATGGCTGAGGTATGAATTCAATACCTGGTTTGTTTTCACAGCTATATCCACAGCACTTCTAACAGGACCAAAACCATACTCAAATAATTGTCAAATATATGGACAAAGTGGACTAAGAATCAGACTAGATATAAGTAACTGCTTTCTAGTGTCATTTTTGTTGTTTGTCTAAAGAACAACATTGATTGTTCTTTGCTCCTTTCTATTCATCCCAGTCATCCACTTTCTTCTTCCTCTCATTGTTTTCCTTGTTGAATGCCCAGCTTCAGGTACCCTTGACTTTGAATTGCATATTTCTCTTGCGTGCTGATTGTGGAAGGGAAAACATTTGTTGGTTTTCTTCTCAGTGTGTTCTGAGATGGCAGAAGGCCAGCAAAGGGACAGTGTTTGTATGCTACCCAATGAGAAGAACAATGTCAATGGATGACTACTTTCTTTTCATTTTTTTCTCTCTCTCTCATAGAATGCTGTTAGATAAGATATTCACCCTTGTTAAATATTTTTCTCCAAAAGGGACAATTAAAAAGATTATTTATTGTGAGAATTAACTGAGGTCATATAGTCCCAGAAAAAACTAAGAATGCAATTATAGATTAAAGAATTATTAGCAAAAAATGGGAATGTTCCTTTCTTGTTTGAAATGTAAGTAATAACTTTGATGAAATCATTCCTCTTGCAATGTTTATACTTCCACTAAAATGTCTTCTCTTCCAATACACTGATCCCATATGCACACAACATTTACCCTCCAACATTTTTAGCTTCATATGTATTAAACTTGCACCTGTGGTTCCATTTTCATGATTCATGGAATGCTAGACTACCCCATGAAATTGGGGCTCCAAGTATCATTTATACTGTGACTTCTGCTTTTCTTTCCACCTTCAGATAATGGGATGTTTTACTTTTAATACCTGGTCTTATATCAACACCTATGTAAGAGTTTTTCCTGATGCCAAGTCAGAAAGTTTCATCAAATATTTGGTTGGAGAAACAACTCAGGAGTAAGAAGTTCCCCTGGTGTTCTGTGGGGCAGACTTTGATCACCCTGAAGGGCTAACTTCTGTGTCACATTATTGTCCCTTTCAGGTAACTGAGACTTTCTTATTTATCCTGCATGTGAGTCTGGATTCCTCACAACTGGGTCATACCAATGCTGTGCTACTCAACCTGAAGCCCTCCAAAAGGACTGAGCAGACAGGATGCCAGTCTGTAATGGGGTACAGACACATTTCAGGAAGTATAACACAGTAGAGTAAAGGTCTCTTTTATGGTTGAGACTATTAGTTTTATAAGCTGTAAAGAGAGAGAGGCTAAACATCAAGACTCATGTTTCCAAAACTATAGTCTGTATTGAATTAGATAGTACTCTATTTAGGATGCTGAAGCAAAATGAAACTAGCTGCAGCTGAAATAGCAGATTTTATATTTCTGGAACTTAAAAGTTAAGGTTCTAGAAGATACATAGGTATATACATACATTTTCCTGCCATGCATGTATATGCTCTCTTATTTAAAGAGAGGCAAAAGGTAGAGAGGAAGACAGGTTGGAACCTTTTTTCTTAAGAGCCAAACATTATGTTTTCATTTAACTTAACAAATTTCTAAAGACCTCATTTATACATACAGATATTTTGTATGCCAAGGCTTAAATATATAAATTCTGTAGGAACACACACACAGAGAGTATTAAAAAAAACTACCTTATAAAAGCAATTGTGAGAATATTCATAATTTTCAAGGATATAAAATGAGCAAAGTATAAAAAAGCCATCCTTTAGTTTAGATAAGTTGATAAAAAATTTATATCCAAATATGGGTCTTTGATCTCAAGTCTTGGCTTACTATTTTCTTTTTATCATAAAGGAAATCTGACATGAGTAGATTCCCACTGAAAGCAGTGTGCTCACATCCTTATCAGTTTCTACAACAATTATAAGCATTCACAAAACTCAGTGGTTTCTCCCTTGCATATATGTGGCCAACTGTATTCAACTGATGTAGGCTCAACTGGGCTCACTTAGCTGATTAAGAGTTGAGGCAGTGGTTACTGCCACCATGATCTCATAGCAGGAACACAGAAAGTGGTTCTCAGGCCTCTGTCAAGATGTGTGCTAAATCACAAATCTTCTGGAAAAAACTTAAGGATCCCAACTCACATCTAAAGGTAAAAGGGCAGGGAAGAACGCCCACCACAAGCCACAGCTTGTATGACAAATTAGTGAAATGAAGAATTTGGGTTGGTAATTCCACCCAACCCACAATTTGTTTCTAAAAGAAATGCCCAGTAGCTATTCTAAGCAAGTTAAGAACTTCTGAATATGTACTATAACATAGTGATCTCATATGACTTAGGTATTTATGATTTGCTTAAACAGCTGAAGTTGTGTTTAATATTTTAACATTAATAACCTTGTTCCAATTTCTTTAACTTTTATCTTTATTGTGGAAGCAGGAAAAAAAAAACATAGAAAGAAAGCAAGGGAAAAGGCAAACACCTCATTCCAGACTTGGATATTGCCACTCATTAACTCTGCGATCACAGACAAATTATCTCAAGCTGGTTTGGCCATACTCACCTGTTCTGTACAGGTTTGGACTAGATAGTTACATTTCCTCTCATCACAATTATTTCATGAGGGTGTTTTACTGAAATGGAAGTGGGTCAGAAGACTTGTCTTTTCACTTTCTTTTAAAATTGTATTGTTTCTTCATATTTAGTGTATCACTACCCAAAATATAATTGTGAACCACAAGTGACTGTTATATTTAAATTCATGGACAGAATTTGTGTGTTTTCTGGATAGACTCAGAGTTATGTGACCCCCTTTCATTTCCAGGCCTACACCATCAAAAACAGCATGTCTAGTACTATATGAAAGGTCACCCATGATGACAAATTTCAAATCACATCCAGAACAGAGAGGATTTGCAGAGTTCAAATTAATATGGCAAGACATGTTTTTGTTATTTACTTGTTTTTTTTTGCTCAGATTTGTATGGAAATCAAATGTAACTTTTATAAATGGTATGATGATAGTTTTTCTGGGATTAACATGAAAGCATATATTTGAAGAGATAATAGTGTCACACATGTTTTTTTAACATTTTAATTCTTTTTTAATGTTTATTTATTACTTCAAATTACATCTCCATCACAGTCCAATCTCTCCAATCATTCCAGTCCCACCCTCACACCCTCTCCTACCTCTCCCACCTATCCTACTCCTCCAGAGTGGGTTGTCCTTATTATCAGTCCCCCTTAGTTCAAAGTCATATAATGATTAAGAATTTCTTCTTGCACTGGGGGCCTATATGGTAACTCCATTAGGGCAAATTGTCCCACTAACAGGTAACAAGGTCTATGTTCCTGTTCATTTTCATGTGTTGGTTATAGGATAGTTATCCTGTACTACATGGCTACAATCCAATTGTAAGTGAACAGATGCAATGTGCATCTTTCTAAGCCTGGGTTAGCTCACTCAGGATGAACTTTTCTAGTTCCATCTACTTGGATGCAAATTGCATGATTTCATTGTTTCTGATAGCTGAGTAGTATTCCATTGTGTAGATGTACCACAGATTTTTTTATCTATTCTTTGGTTGAGGGACATCTGGGTTGTTTTCATTTTCTAGCTATTACAAATAAAGCTGCTGTGAACATAGAAGAGGAGATGTCCTTGTGGTTTGGTGAGGAATCGTTTGGGTGTATACCCAAAAGTGGTATGACTGGGTCTTGAGGTAGAGCTATTGCAAATTTTCTAAGATATCGCCAGGCTGATTTCCATAGTGGTTGTACAAGCTTGCACTCCCACCAGCAATGGAGGAGTGTTCCACTTTCTCCACAACCTCCTCAGCATGTTTTGTCATTTGAGTTTTTGATCTTAGTCATTCTGACAGGTAGCATCTCAGGGTCATCTTGAGTTGCATTTCTCTGATGGTTAAGGATGCTGAGCATTTCTTCAAGTGTCTCTCAGCCAATAGAGATTCCTTCTTTGTGAATTCTTGGTTTAGCTTTGTTTCCCATTTTTTTGATTGGATTATTTGGTTTCTTGGTTTTTAGTTTCTTGAGTTCTTTATAAATTATGGATAATAGCCCTCTGTCAGATGTGGAGTTGGTGAAGAACTTTTCCCAATCTGTAGGCTGCCATTTTGTTCCAATGACAGTGTCTTTTGCCTTACATCAGCTTTTCAATTTCATGAGGTCCCATTTATTGATTGTTGGTCTTAGAGCCTGAGCTATTGGTGTTCTGTACAGGAAGTTGTTACCTGCGTCCATGAATTTGAGGCTTTTCCCCACTCTTTCTTCTATTAGATTTAGTGTGTCAGGCTTTATATTAAGGTCTTTGATCCACTTAGACTTAAGTTTTGTGCAAATTGATGAGTATGGGTCAATTTGTATTCTTTTACATGTGGACATCCAGGTAGATCAGCACCATTTGTTGAAGAAGCTGTCCTTGTTCCACTGTATGATTTTAGGTTCATTGTCAAAAATTAAGTGACCATAGGTGTGTGGGCTCATTTCTGGGACTTCAATTTGATTCCATCAATCAACTGGTCTGTTTCTATACCAGTACCATACTGTTTTTATTACTATTGCTCTGTAGCAGAGCTTGAAATCTGGGATGTTGATACCTCCAGATGTTTTTTATTGTTCAGGATTGATTTAGCTATTCTGGCTTTTTTGTATTCCATATGAAGTTGAGAATTGTTCTTTCAAGGTCTGTAAAGAACTGTGTTGGTATTTTGATAGGAATTGTATTGAATCTGTATATTGCTTTTGGTAGAATGGCCATATTTATTATGTTGATCTTTCCTATACATGAACATGGGAGATCTTTCCATCTTCTGATGTTTTCTTAAATTTCTTTCTTCAAGGATTTGAAGTTCTTGTCATATAGGTCTTTTACTTGCTTGGTTAGAGTTACCCCCATGTATTTCATATTGTTTGTGGCTATTGTGAAGGGTGTTGTTTCCCTAATTTCTTTCTCAGCCTATTTATTTTGTATAAAGAAGGACTTCTCATTTTTTTAAAATTGATTTTTGTATCCAGTCACCTTACTGAAGGTTTTTATCAGTTGTAGTAGCTCTGTGGTGGAGTTTTTCGGACCACTTATGTATATTATCTTATCGTCTGAAAATAGGGATAATTTAATTCTTCATTTCCTATTTGTATTCCCTTGATCTCCTTTAGTTGTTTTATTAATCTAGCTAGAACTTCAAGACTATGTTGAAGAGATATGGGGAGAGTGAGCATCCTTGCCTTGTCCCTGATTTTAGAGGAAATGCTTTAAGTTTCTTTTCATATAATTTGATGCTGGCTACTGGCTTGCTATATATTGCCTTTATTATTCATAGGTACGGTCTTTGTATGCCATCTTGCTCTAGGACTTTTAGCATGAAATGGTATTGGATTATGTCAAAGCTTTTTCAGCATCTAGCAAAATGATCATGTGGTTTGTTTTTCTTTCAGCTTGTTTATATGGTAGATTAAATTGATGGATTTTCATATGCTGAACCAACCCTGCATTCCTGTGATGAAGTCTACTTGGTCATGGTGCATGATACTTTTAATGTGTTCTTGGATTTGGTTTGCTAGTAATTAATTAAGTATTTTTGCATAGATGTCATGAGGGAAATTAGTCTAAAGTTATCTTTCTTTGTTGGGTCTTTGTGTAGTTTAGGTATTAGTGTGACTGTGTTTGCATAGAATGAGTTTGGCAGTGTTCCTTTTATTTCTATTTTGTGGAATAGTTTGAAGACTAGAAGACTATTGGTATCAGCTCTTCTTAGAAGGTTTGGTAAAAATGTGTGCCCTGTTTTTTTTTTTTTTTTTTCTTTTCTTTTTTGTTTGTTTGGGTTTTTTTTTTTTTTTTTTTTTTTTTTTTTGTTTGGTTAGAAGACTGTTTTATAGATCTTATATGCTTCCTGCTCTATACATTTGTTTGTCTTTGTCTCCAAATCTTTCAAATCTTGTATAACCTTGTCTCTTTCCCATTCATGTTTGACTGAGTTAGCTTGGAGGTCTCTAATGGAGTTCTCCATTGCTTTCTTTTGTAAAGTGCATTCTTTAAATTATTTCAGGGATTTATTTTCTTGTCGAAGGCTCTATCATTTCCCAATGTATAGATTTGTCATCATTTTCTTGTATTTCAGCTGCGGTGGGATGGTCAGAGCTTGCTGTACTAGCATAGCTGAATTTTGTTGGAGTCATATTTCCCTGACTTTTGTCAGTTCTGTTCTTTGGTTGGCAGCCTTTAACCATCTGGTTGTTCTTGTTTGTTTCTGGTGCCTTCTGGACTTGGTGCCAAGGAGGGAGCTTTAGTGTAGAGGCCATATAACTTGGCAATTTGTAGCTCTCCGCAGGCTGGATGGCACCTTGGGTGGGGGCTGGTTCTCAGTATACTTCTCAGAGCTCAACTTCCTGTTGTGTACCAATTGAGAACTCAGGTCAGAGGTTGGGATGGGAGTATTATTACGACCTCCAGGTTCCTGAGATCTAACTGGTCTTCTTAGTGATGTTGATGGGGGTTGGTAGGCTACAAACTGCAGGCTATAGCTGCAGTTCCCCTGCAGTTTATGCATCAGGATGGTGATCGTGGTCCTCCAAGCTGCTCTCAGAGGGTTCTCAAGTTCAACATATGCCTTAGAGCCAGAAGTATTGTGATGTAGTACAGCCCACATCACCCAGACAGTGAGCAATGGTCCGGGATTGTTTCACTGCTCCAGAGTTGGAGTTCTCTCTATTGTAGCCTGGTTATTCAACTGAGGTGCAAGGCAGGTGCTGGCAGGGAGTTGTGATGTGGAATTCACACCCTGTCCATAGTGCTTGGATTCAGGGAAGCTCAGCTACCTTTTCCTAGCCAGAATCACTGAGTTCCAGTCTAGCCTGCCTGAGCCCGAGTGGCTTCTGCAGTTTCCCTGTAGCTACAGTGTCAGGACTGTGGTTGTAGACCTCCCAAGCTACTCTCCAGGGAGTTTTAGGATCAACCTGTGCCTCTCTTTCAGAAGCTCTGTGGTTTGGTGCAGCCCACTTGCTTTGGCAGCACACAATGTCCAGAACTGCTTTACTGCTCCAGACTGATATCTACATGCTGCAGACCGAGGCAATAGACTGAGAGCCCTGCCAAAGTGGGTGAGGGCAGGGAGTTCCAACATGGAGTTCACAAGGTGTCCACATCACGTGGATTCAGGGGGATCTCAGCGGCCTTTTCCCTGTCAGAGTGGCTGTGTTCTAGAGTAGTCTGTCTGGGTCAATGGGGCTTCTAACAGATTCCCTGTAGCTAGGGTGTCAGGACTGTGGGTATGGACCTCCCAAGCTATACTCAGGATAAACCTATGCCTTTCTGCCAATAGTTCTGTGGTTCTGCACAACCTGCCCCCTCGGGCAGCATGCCACAGTCCAGGACCACTTCACTGCTCCGGGAGGAGATGTCCATGCCTTGCAGTGAGGCTGTAGACTGAGTGGCCTTCTAGAGTGAGCACGGGCAGGGAGTTCCAATACGGAGTTCATAAGGCGTCTACAGCTTTTGGACTCAGCAAATCTCAGCCACTTTTTCCTCCCTGAATTGCTGTGTTACAGGGCAGCCTGCCTGAGTTGCCAGGGACTTCCAACAGTCCCTCTGTAGCTAGGGTGTCAGGACTGCAGCCATGGTCCTCTCAGTTTACTCTCAGATGAGTCTCAGAGCCAGCCTGTGCCTCTCAGATTGAGGCTCTGTGAACCAGTGCAGCCTGATTTCTCTGACTGCACACCATGGTCTAGAACTGCTTCACTGCTCTGGGATGAGATATAGATGCTGTACTCTGAGTTCACAATGGGGAGCCCAGCCAAGGGACTGGACAAGGGGGGCACGGGGAGTTCCAATATACAGTCTAGATCCAGACCACAGCACACTTGAGCTCAGGGAAGCTCAGCACCTATTGACTCAATCCCCCAGTTACTGGTCAGCCAGATGCCACCATGCTGCAAATCTCATGGAGAATTGCCCTCAGTCTTACCAGAGTGGCTCGGCTTGTCTTCTCCTGGATGTCAGAACACCTGCACAGATGCTGAGGGCTCAGGAAACTGAGGAGAGCCTCTGTTTGGAGGTTGAAAATGACAGCTGAAGTACTTAAAAGTTCCAACCTGGTGTCTCTTCCACTCCGCAGGGAGTGCAGTCTCCCAACAGGAAGCGCTTAGTGTCCCATTTCTGGCATCTCTGTTCTTCCAGTGTCTATATTTCCAGTACAGAACTCTTTATTGCCCTGGCTTTGCTGGGCAAGCCCAGATAGGCTTGTGCCTCACAAGCTGCTGTTCAACAGGAGTATACCTCTGCGGTGGTCCAGTTAGACTTTCTGACAATCAGAATGTGTCTGACCTTATGGCCGCCATCTTGTCGCCACCACACATGCTTTTGACAGTGATGTATCAGCAAATTACATTTAAAGAACATGGCACGTACTTTTAACACTCCACATCTGAGATTTTGTCTGGGTTGGAGCCCTAAGTGACTATAAACCAAACAATTATTCTTATTTTTATTGCTAGTCCTAGTGTGTTGTTTTCTTAATGACCCACAGCCTTTAACTTACACTGAATAGAATGGTAAAAACTTTCTTTCTTTCTTTCTTTCTTTTTTCTGCTCCAGGCCCCAATAGTAAAAAGCACATTCTGGAAGACTACTTGTGGGTGACCAAAAAGCAATTTAAAATATCAACAGCCTTTGATCGGGGCAGCTAGCTTACTGCTAATTATTTCCAGAGTGCTAGTTTGAAAATCTGTTAGACTATAGTTCGCATGTGATGAGAACTCATGCCTGAGTTCACTGCCTTCATTCTGGGCCCATAGAGGAGTTATGCTTGGTTCACTTACACTTAGGAAGCTAAGCTTTTGGCCAAGCAACAGAGAGGTATTTTCAATTGTTGTCTTTTTTCACCCATACCTCAAATATTAAGGCACGAATTGAAGGACACTTTAGGAAAGTTTGAGGTAATTGGGTGATGGCTATTTTTCTCTGGTTGTACTATCTTAAAATTCAAAGATTTTTGTTTCTTGTTGATTTTTTTTAGTCTTATAGATAATTGGTGAGGCTGTATAATTTTCCCTTTAATTAATAAGAGAATAATCAGTGTCAGAGAAAATATCCTTAAGTCAGATATGGTAAAATCCTTCAGTGCTTCAATGTACATATCAGTGTTCCGTGATATGATGTGAAGAGAGACCCTTTCATCTAGTGAACTGCATGTGAGAATCACTTTTAGCAATCCAAAATATTTATCTTAAAATTCTTTCCTTCAAACCTTCCTCATATCTTTATATGGCCTCACCTGAGTCCTAAAGATTCAATAGATATTTTGATGGACATACCACTTAGTGTTTAACTCCACTTCCAATTTCAGTACTCTTTATATTTTTGACTGACAACTAAAAGTTATTGACTGGACAAACGTCACACATTACCAGAGAGAAGCACATATGTACTTAAAATTCAGTGTGGCTAATGATAATTTGTTTATTTAGTTATCTTGCCCATGACAGAAACAGTGCCCAATCCCATTGCTGTGTGCATATTCTTAACTTTTTTTCTTTTTACCTGTGTGTATGTGTGTGTGTGTGTGTGTGTGCAAGCAAGGACATGCATATGTGTATGAATGCAAATGTGTAAAGATCAAAGGGAGACTTGTGGAAGGCAGTTCTCTCTTCCCGACATGTAGGTTCTGAGGATTGAACTCAAGTTGGCGAGGTTGATCACAAGTGCTTTTGTTCACTGAGATATCTTGCTAACCTATACTGTTAATTTTTGAATTGATCCATAATTCAGCTGTACTAACTATTGCCAAGAATCTGGACAGTGCCTTCAAGTGCTTCCTGACTTCATCGTTGTCACTACTTGTATTTATCCTATGCATCAATTTGTTTACACAATCCATTCCCTTTTCTCATAAAGTTCTGGGAATAGACTCCTAGCAGTTACCCGAATCTCCCCACTTACCTACTACCTCCACTTTCTATTAACACCATAATAAGTTTCCTCAAGAACATCTGAATGTCACCACTGAGTTAAATTATTTAGCATTGCCCATAGCCCAAAGATAACACTTATTTTGCTTCCTAAGTCTACCATTTGTCATTACAAATTTGCATGTCCAATGCTACTTTCTACTGGCCCTACTACTACTTCCTTGAGTTTCAGGGATAAATATTTGCATAATATATGGATGGTCTCCAGCTAGTTGTGCTCAGCATCTGATCTTTAATTTGCCAGGAAACCTCTCATCAATACATCTTAGAAAACTGATCCATAGTGTGACATCTTTGTTAACTCTTTAGAGCCACTTATACTTCTTTGCTCTGGTCTTACAGAATCTCTTGAAAACATGGAGTGCTACAATGACCACCCATCTGTTGGTATTACTTTATCCACAATCCAGTGCAAATATTCTGTACCCCTTGAATTCCTTAGTCTCAAGACGATGGATGATCAAACTTAACTCAGTATTCGATCACTGTTCATATTCCTGTTAATCTCATCAGAGTATAAGCTGCCTATGGTCAGTGAAGCTTCAATATAAACTTTTTTAATACAAAAGATAGTACAAAGTGTACAAAATAATCTTCTCTGTAGTGCAGTAAATACTTACATTTTGCTCTTTCTAGTTTCATCCTTAGAGTATTCAGAAAATGTTGACGTTTGACCTTAACTCTAGTTTTTTAGGCATGCAAAGCAAACATCCAAGAGAAACAGTGATTTTTCCAGAACTCACATATACAGTGAGACTACACAAGATGATTTTTGATTATTGAATCTGCTCATTCCATCATGGAAACTGAGCAAGTCATTGGTATTCTGGGGTATTATGTGTTATGTTAGATTTGGCTACTTTTCTACACAAAAAGTGATTTGAGGAGAAAAATTATTAGAATCAGTTAAGCAGTTAATTACCAACCTTTCCACTCAATTAAATTTTGAAACAGTTATTTATTTGAATTAGTCATCTTCAAATAAGATTGAGCATCTAGATATAACTATTACAACCAAAACCACAGAAAACAAAAATAAATGTTAATTTTACAGGAACTAATGAGATAATGTAGAAAAGGATACCACTGGGATTTTTCAGTCAGCAAACATGTTAACTACAGTCACAGACCTATTGTTTAGTTCTACAGTTCTCAATTTAGGGCACTTTTGCCCCAGGGGACAGAAACAATGTCTGCAGACATGTTTAACTTTCACAGTGGAAGAGCAGAGTCTCCAGCAATGTGTTACTAAACACTCTCCAATGAATATGGTATCTTCTTCATAGAAAAAAAAAATCACCCAGCTCCAGGTGGCAATTACTGTAAACATTATGAAAACTGCTTCAGAGTGAGAAGTAGGTAAAACAAAGATTCTCACTGTTAATGTGTAATCTTATGAAAACAGAAGCAAAATACTGAGGATATTACACACACACACACACACACACACACACACATACACACACACACGTATGTATGTACACACAGATATCACTAAGCGCAGCTAACTGATCACTATCACTGTATAAATATATGTGTGTTTATATTTTAGTGGTGAAAACAGATCTTTAAAGAGTTCTTCTAAGTATATAGGCAAGTGTTTTGATTCATTAATATGTGTATTTGCATTGCACTAACAATTAAGTTTCTCATTGTTCAAATAAGAATATATAAATATATCCTATAATCTAATCATGAAAAGAAATAAATGTATTTTAGTTTATTTTATTTAGTATTTATCTGTAGAGTCTGTGCTTTCATATTTGCAAATACATGAATTGTCTTTTTAAATCAACCTTCCAACATCCAATAATCCTCTATAACATCACTTCTGTATTGAACAAATTCCATCATATGACTAGATCATAAATGATTTAATAAAACTTCTAAGTTGGAAATTTGAAGTTTTTCATCTATGTTTTCCCATAATAAATAGGAATATGATGAAAATTCCTATACATACATCTTTAGCTCCTTCTCTGATTATTTTCTTGGGACAGATTCCATGAACTAGAATATTGGGGTCAAAATGAAGCAATTTAAGGTTTAGAGTTTCAGTGATACAATCCATAAAACAGAAATAATAAACTATGGCCTCTCCCTAGTCCATAGTATAAAAGAGTCATGGAAGGACAATTTATTAACATAAACCACAGAACAGGCATCCAACTGTGAAGTTATCTCTGCAAATAGAGGTGGGGGGCAAAAAATACACAAAATCACTCTTACAGAAATAGACCTGATCATGTTAATTTTTACTCTGGCTCAAAAGCTATGACTCATGTCATAGCTCCTTTTCAGGTAGAATGTATAATAATATCCTAAAGAGAGCCGTAGGAGTGGCTTTCAACTCCCATACCCATAGAGCAAAAAGAAAGTGTCTTTACAGATTATACTTACTAAAAACCTATACAATGTATCATGCAGATCTTAGGGTAGTAAAAATGTCCGCCATTCACAAAGTGTGATGTTCTTTATTCTTTATAATAAATGTTGGTTTTGATCTTTACAATGTAGGTTCTGTGTCACCATTTGCCAGATTAGAACACTGCAGATCTGAGGTCATTCAGAACACTGGCACCCTGTAAACAATGTAGTAAGTTTTGAACCTGGAATCTTCGCACCCATCTTATGACCTAACTAATTCTTTTTAGCTTATCATAGCCTCACATATAAGAGACCATTAAATGTGATAATTATCCATAGAAATAGGAACTCAGATCTTCTTATTTTGGTTCCAGCACTTCCAGCATTACAAACTCACAAAGCTACAGGAGGCCCTCTGTGTTGGCCTGGCACTACAGATTTCACACAATATGTTTACTTAGGCATGAAAGGAGATGCACGTGAAGCCTCATATTAAGGTTTCTTATGATAAGGATTTAAAAGAACAGCATGGCTTCTACATTGCAGCCTTAGAAACATGGAGTTGTTCTTTTTCTTCTAGGGACTGGTCAGAAAAGGGAAGCCAGTCTCAAGAACTGAAGGTCAATTGTGAAGTTCAGAATCCATGATTTTGCTGGGGTGTACTTAAGGGTACATACTGTCTACCAGCTTTCAAATTGCAGAGGAGCTATGTACTCTCTGACCAACGTTTCCTCTTTTAAGAATCTTTTTTTTCTGATAATTTATTTAGGCTCGAAGATTTGCTAATCTTCTCAATTTGCCCTTCAGAGTCTTTATCTGGGAAATGTACCTGTTTTCTGTGACATGAATGACTCAGTTGGCAGAGCTGTATTTTGCTACTCTCCTCCTCCCTGGACCATGGGACTATATATTCATAAACTTGGGATGGACAGGGAATGGGTTGTTAGTTGCTTTTCTTACTACATTATTTAGAGATTTATATAGAAGTTATGACTACATCTTCTCAGTTAATTTTCACGTTCTATCCTCATTAATCTATGTCCTAGATAATTTCAACTACTTTGTGATTCTTTTCACATCTTCTGATTCTAACTGAGTCATACTTCTATAATACTTCTTAAATTCTGCCTATGAATATCTGGACTCCCACGCTATTAATTTATGTACAGCATAATTTGTCAAGTTATAGGTGAAGTGTAAATGCATTAAATGATTATGGTTTAAGCTTGAGTTAAACGTAGTTTCCATTAACACAACATCAGTAAACATAAATATATCTGTGTGACCATTCTTCTAAACCTTTATAACACAGAAACAGTTTGCAAATATTCAGCATAATTTAATGTGTTGTTAGTGGTTACCATATGCCAAGAATTGTGCTATGCATTGTCAATGCACAGTGAGATGGAGAGACTTATGTAAGATTCCTGGGAGTGGGAACTTTGCTAATATGGCTTCTCATATTATTCATTGTTTCAGTACATCTACTGCAATGACTTTCCTGGCTGTAGCAAATTTCCTCTTCTCTTCCACTTCTTTTTAGGGTGAAATCACTGCAAGCACATTACTTATCTTTGAAAACTTCCTCTACAATTCTTCCAACACACAGAAAAGAAATATCTATGGATTACTCCAACACTGCAGTAGATGGTGTTATTAAACAGTGTCTAGATTCTATGTGAGTCTTCCTATCAGGCTTTGTATTATTTATTTCTTATTTACCTTAATTTTCAAAATAGCTGGCAGACATTTGCTGAGCAGACAATGTTGTGAATCTGAAAACTACTAAAAATGCATTAATATTATTGTCTGTGTTATAAATGTGTATATATCTATGTATGTATGTATGTATGTATGTATGTATGTATGTATATATGTATGTATGTATACTCTGTCTGACACATCCAAAAGAGAGTTAGGGAGATTCCACATTCTATAATGTGCTTCCTTTGCAAGCAAAGGTACCTCAGTTTGAGCCTCTTCAAAACAACAACAACAAAAAAAAAAACAAAAATAAAACAAAAAAACAAAACCAGGCACTATAACACACACCTGTTTTCCCAGTTCTTGAGAGACAGAGACTAGTGGCTCCCTAGAATTGGCTAGCCAACTTGCCTAACACATTAACCAAATCCTATTTCAAAGAATGAAGAGGAGGAGACCAGAGAGACAGCGCAGCAGTTAAGAGTCCATATTGCCATGTGGACTGGACATTGGGAATGTATGCTAAGCCATATAACTCTTATAAT
>CAJQZJ010033410.1:2639141-2689252 GCA_907164525.1 Lophiomys imhausi
TCAGGTGCCAAATACATATGGACTGGACATTGGGAATGTATGCTAAGCCATATAACTCTTATAATCGTGGCCTATTTATTTCTGTTGTTTTGTATTGTATTTATAGTTATAAGAAAAAGAACCATTATTTGGACTGAAAGGGAGAGCTGTTGGGGGGAAAATAAATACCTTAAACTAAAAAAAAAAAAAAAAAAGAAGGGAAGAGGATGGTGGGGCTGAGGGGGAGGAGGGTGGAAGGGTGGGACTGGAGGGGGGAGTAGGGAGGGGATTGTGATTGAGATGTAACTTGAAGAAATAAAAAATAAATTATTAAAAAAAAAAAGAACATGTGCTGCTCTGAAAGCACACCTGGGTTCCTAATAACAAGGGGGTAGCTGATAACGGTCTGTAACTCCAGTTCCAGAGTTTATGATACTTTTCTTTACAGCCCCTATGGGCACTGCACATGCATGATGAATATACATGCTTGAAAGGTATTAAAGACTAAAATAAATATCCACAAGAAATATAAACTCCACATGGTAAGAGTATTTTCTTGTTTCTCCTTTAACATAACCCAAGAACAAAGAACAAAATATTCCTAGCTCAAAAGTCAGATTAATTGATATTTCCTAGATAATCCAACATTTATATGATTCAATCATGTGGAGAAATGTCACATTTTCTCCTGGCATCAGAATCTTCTATGAAGCTCTTTGATCAAATGACTTTAAGGTCAACTGGTCTACAACTTGCTGCTTAGGCCTCTTCACCATGAGATGGAGCTTTTGGAAATGTTTGTATCATTTGTGAGCCTTGACTTCCTCATCTGGAAAAAAAAAGAGAGAGAAACAGTTTGCTTCCCTGGTTTACACGAACGTTCAACAAAAAACCATAGAGTACTTAACACAAGGCCTGAAGATCATGAGCATGTGAGTCTCGGTTGACTCCAACATTTCCAATGTTATGATCACTGTTAATTGCTGTTGTGGTTAATGTTAGTATTTATGTTCAGATTTCACTGTCTCTCTTCATGTAGCTTATCTTTTAGTCCAAGGCAACTACTTTCTCACTTGTGTTCTCACACTACCTGCATCAAATTCTTCCCTTTTACCATTTGACTTAAAGATGGTCCCATAATTCCATTTGGAGTTCATATATCATTGCTTCTGTGACAATTTCAACAGCTAAATCCAGAAGACTCTTCTTCTATTGTGTCCTCACGAGAAGTGACTAGATCCAGATCTAATTCTGACTTTCACGGTGTGTGTCCTTCTGCCTCCCGAAAACTTGACATCTTTGGAGCTCAAACTTTAGTCACTTCCCTGCCTCCAGAGATATTTAGTGAATATGGTCCTTTATCTGCCTAATTCTAAGAACTGACTCCAGATAAAGGAATCCTGAGTAGGAAAGTTTCTTACTTTAAATCTGCTTAAATCTCAATCTGATAAGAAAACTGTAATAACTTCCAGAGTATATAACATGATGCATTATTAGTTTTGTGGACTCAACAGTACAGTAAAAAAGAGTTAAGGTTAAAGTCTCAAAGCTTCGATATTCCCCATAGAGAATACACTATTATTAAATACCCAGCATTCATAAATTACCACGAAGCCCATAGATTTAAATGTGCTTATCCTAAACAGCACTTATGTGTCCTAACAAAAGATAATTAATTTTTTATCAAAATGACTCATTTAATAAAGCAATTTACTCAATACAATTTACATAATTTCTAAAAGTATGCAACATGAATTTAGTATGCATTATTAGCAATTATCTGTAAAGGGCTTTCAACAATTTACTAAACTGATATCTTCCCTCATTCACAATCTACAGCTACAAAAATTAACATGCAGTAGATATGAACTTGTAAGACTTGTAGACAGCAAATTTTCTGATAATGTGGGTTTTAGAGTCAGCAAATATTTTCCTAAAGGATATGTATGTAATATAATTCATCCTTAAATCTATCAGGTTAATTAAAATAAAATCATTGCGATGACTTTCTGAAAATGAAATAGGCTCAGGAAAGAAAGAAATCAAGATTCAGAACCAGGGACATCAGAGAAAATGAGACAAAAGATAGGAAGCCAGAGGGCTGGGTGATATATCTTCTCTCCTGCAAAACCTTCCTTAACAAACTCATGAATGTGTCTATCAAAAGTTCCATATGAATTGCCTCAATTATAGGAGCGACTTCTAGGGTCTAGAAAAACCATGACAATATTCCCATCACATTCTTCCTACAACTAAACTTCAGTAGCATTTTTCATGAAATAGTACCCAGTATAACATATATGCCAACTGTATGAGTAATTTATCTGACATTCAAAAAATGGCATTAAACTATGGTTTATAGTCATCTTTCCTGTTAGACAAGGGTTCAAACTTTAATAGTATATGAATTTTATGGAATTTGTCTGATTTTGAAAAAATACTGTAAGAGTTGGCATCAGTGACTGCTTGACTGACTATTTATATGAAAGACCTCCTCAAGGCTTTGGACAGGACAATTAAAAATGGGAAGTTGCCTGTTTCACAAAACCACATGATGGACTTATCTCTTCTCAAGACAGTGTAACCAGGCAAGTGAGGGAGATGCTCTCACTTCCAGTGTGTTCTAGGCATCCAGTCAAACAAACCACTTGAGCATAGGCCTCCTCCCAGGTCAGAGGAGCATGCACACACCCTTGGAGCTAGAGTCACAGATGTTCTGAGAACCTGGGCTTGAGGCCTGGCAACCACAATCAGGTCCTCTGCATGTGTGATAGGCACTCTTAACCACTGAGCCCTCTCACCAGCTGCTGAAATCATTTCCATTTTTAAAATGTCAATGAGGCATTTCATGATATTTGTGTTAGAAAGATATATAGAATCATTTATAATACATTTGTTTATATACTTATCATACATGTGTATAATTAAAAAAAGATCTTCTATTCAGTGAAAATGAATCTTGAAGATATTTTCTAAAATTTTGTGATATTTTAAAGAAAAAAAATCTCAGTATACCAAGCAGGTATATATGGTATGATTTTTAAATAATATATGCCCTTACATGGAAAGAATAGAAATAAAATTATAAATTTTATCATGTATTACCATATCAGTGGGAAATTTATAAAGAAACATTTTAAAGAAGTCACATAAAAGTAAGCTTATTATCAACACCTTGAAATTTTCAGATAAAAAATTAGAATCTACTCTCTTTCAATACATAAATTTCTTCATACCACCCAGAAGTAAATTTTTTTAATTGAGATGTTTTCCAATAATGTATTATCACAAGCAGCAAAGGAAATATACTGAGAGACCTGTGAGCTGGGGGCTCCTTAGGTCTGGACAATTTTCTGTGACTCCCTTTCAACCTACACTCAGCAGCCCCTGGAAGGATTGTCCAATTCTGTTTCCTTTCATTTTAGGATATCCTGCTGTAAAATATTACCTAAGTGCTAAGGAGAATAAATTATTGTCAAAAAAACCATGCAAGAACTTCATTTAGAGCAAGGAATTCTGAGTAGATAGAAGTAGGTGAAGGAGTTATACTTTTTAAGTAATCTAAAAGTTTCCAATTTCAAAGCCTAGTTAAATCCAATCAAAATGTCCCAATTTCAGGAACTAGTTAAGTTTTTATCAAGACTGAAATGCTCTATGTGACTTCTAGATTAAACAGTCTCACTCCTAATAGCAGCCAAAAGTTGTCCTTCAAAGTACAGTTGGAGTCTGTGTAGAGAAAGCAGAGAAAGCACACAAAAGCCTTGAAGACAAATTTTGTTTCTCTAACTTGCACATAAGAGTCTGATAAACTACAATATATTTTTCTACATTTAATGTTTATTATTGTTTTATTTTTCATAGATGAATTTCTTCTGGAGATGGAGCTTGGCCTTGGGAGCTGTCTTCTCTTCTTTTTCTTCTTCTTCTTCTTCTTCCTCTTCCTCTTCTTCCTCCTCCACCTCTCCCCTCCTCCCTTTTCTTTTCTTCTTCTGCTTCTTCTCTTTCTCCTTCTCCTCCTCCCCTACCTCCTTCTTTTTCCTTCTCCTGCTCTTTCTCTTCCTGTTCCTCTTCTACTCCTCCTCTTTTAATTTATTTGCTTTTGCTTTATATGTATAAGTGTTTTTCCTACATGTGTGTCTGGGTACCATATGTGTACAGTGGCCACAGAGGCCAAAGAGTGAACTGGATCCCATGGAACTGGTATTATAAAGGGTTGTGAGCCAGCATGAGGATGCAGGGAATGGAACTTGAGTCCTAAACCATAGCAGCTAGTGCTATTAAACACAAAGGCTTTTTCTTCCTTGTTTTATAATTGTTATCATCATCATCATTATTATCATTATCAGCAGGAGCAACATTGGTACTCTCTCTATCTCTCTCTCTCTCTCCCTCTCTCTCTCTCTCTCTCTCTCTCTCACACACACACACACACACACACACACAGGACAACCATGCACATGAGCACATACACACACTTACAAACTGAATAAAGAAATAAAGTTAGAAATATCAATTTCATCTTTGTCATATTTTCTTCCTCAGCTTGCCATGGCAGGAGTTTGCTCTCAAGCTTAATGACAATGTGAACAAACAAATCCATACAAGTTGAAACTCTCTGCCTTCCAAGTTCCAACAGGGATTTCTACTGATAATAGGCTAGTAGCTTCAGCATTACTAACATGTTTGTTGGTAATGCAAATTCTCTAGTCCATTCAACCTCCTGACTTTCGGAAGGGTTAGATTTGATCTGTCACTAGCTGCTTTGTACAGTCTGGATGATTACTGGGAACATGTGGATTTCCTGGTTAGATGAGGGACTGTTTGCTAAGGCAAGAAGTTTCTTAATGTCTCACCTTACTGAAAAATGGACTTGCTAAGACGGTGAGCATAACTCGTGATCTATTAGTGGTAGATTATGGCCCCTTTCACTTGTACATCTCTATGAGAATGTGAGGAGCCTCATTTCATCCATTTGGATAAAACAATCAGGGAATTTAGGACAAATCCAATTAGAGGATTGTGCTTCCACGAACTGCCAAGAAAGAAACAAACAAAACAAACAAGTGCAGTAAGAGTCCTTCAGCAAATGATTTAACTCATTGGCATTCTGAACCAGGAAAACATTCAAAACAACTAAAAGCTTCCGGGCCTAATTTACACATTCAGTGCATTCCAACGTGCACAGTGTTTAGAAAATCCACTCAGTTAATAAGTGGATTTTTTTTTATTATAAATTTTTGTTCTTTTACTCTTAAATTTGTATTTACCTTTAGTTTTTGTGGTCCTGGGGATGAACTCAGGACATTACTCACACTAAGCAAATTTTCAACTGCTGAAACACTTCTCAGTTCTCCTTATTGTTCTGAGTTGCAGTCTACTCATTAATATTTCCCTCAGTAACATTACATTGCTCAGTTTTTTTAAAATCTATTTGAATTGTCAAAACATGTGCAATACAAGTACAATGAAGTTTCATTGTCTGCTCTTGATCACCACTGTAAGCCAAGTACCTAAAATAATAATAGAAACAGTGTTGATATTTGGGGAATATTAAATAAATAATTGACTGAACACTATGTTTGTAAACATTATGGTTTTATTGCATCTCTTGCTATGACTCAAGACTCCATGAGTACAGCTCTACAGAGGCAGGTGGATTAGAAGGACTTCCCTTATTGTTGGTGTGCGCTCTGCTGTTATAGATTTGATATATATATATATATATATATATTCATATATATATATAGTTTGTTTGTTTTTTTTTCGAGACAGGGTTTCTCTGTGTATCCCCTGGCTGTCCTGGACTCGCTTTGCAGACCAGGCTGGCCTTGAACTCACAGAGATCTGCCTGCCTCTGCCTCCTGAGTTCTGGAATTAAAGGCTTGCGCCACCACGCCTGGCTAGATTTAATATTCTTAATAATTTTATCTTTTAAGATGTGCTTTGGATTTATGAAACAAACAGCATATATATATAAATGTGTGTGTGTGCGTGTGTGTGTGTGTGTAAATATGAATAAAAACTACTACTTGAAACTTCATCTGAAAAGAATATATGGCCATGGTGTGACTGCTCTGTTTTCATAGCGTTTGTGGTTCTATGAGTCACGGAAGTTGAGCTGGTCTCGTAGCTAAAGTGAAGTATGTTATGTCTGGACTTAAGAACTGGGTCATCCATGGCCCCATGTGCCATATTATCTGTTCAAACCAGGACTGGCCTCTATTTGGAAGAAACAATTCCATAAGAAATACAAATAAAAGGAATTTGGTCCTGTAGTCTTTCTTCTTATTGATGTTGCTTCACTTTATTAACTGAACACTTGGTAATGAAAATCTTGATAGAAAACAAAATAACCATAAGGAAGTTTTGCATCATCCTTCCCAGTCTTTCCTAACCAGCAGGAGCTTTCTTCTTCTAGGCTGTCAATTTTCAGAGTAAATGTGGCTGGAGTCACTTACAATTCTTTTTTTTTTTTTTAATCTCTGGGAAACTCATTTTCCCCCCACAAAGCCTACCAAACAACCCACCTCTTTTAGTTAAATCCTTATCTCTTTCTGGTAATTGATTACTACTCTTTGAGTTGCTAATGTACTGAATTCCTGTTCTTGTAAATAGCTTTTATCTGAGGTACAGGAGATAGAATAGTGATGGACTTTTAAGTTTCCCTGAACTTACTACTGTATGTCCTTGAATGAGTCATGAGCTTTTTAGAGATCCCTTTTTCTGACTATAAAACACTATAGGAACAATAGTAAAAATAAAAATATCAGCTCATTACCAGTTCTTGAGAGTTGCTATGATGCATACAAACAGGAATGCTTCTTGTCCAGTAATAAATGGAATTCCGTAAATGTTACTATTTCCATTGTCGCCATTACACTAATATTTTGAAATTCACTTCTTTGGGTGTGTCTGTTCCATTATTCTAGGAGACTCTCCTGTAAATGAGTATGTATGCTTACCATAGCCTCAGCACAGACACAGAAGAATCTAGATTAGCTTAATGAGTAAACCTGTGGATGAGTCAGAACCTGGGCACCTATTCACAGTTCCTCATTATGTTAAAGTGACTAATGTGCACCCAACCATGCTGACCTTCACAAGTACTAGGAAAATATCTTCTTTTCATTGCAAGCAGTCAAGCATGACCTTCATTTCTAAGGCTGCCTGCCAAGAGGAAAGTACAACAGAATACTCCATCCAATTTATGTAGTCATTGTAAAAGTAAAGTCTCCACAGAGATTCTGTAGGCACAGGGAACCAGTAGCCAAGGCAGTGAACATTCTGGTAGATGTTCCACTGAGCCTTTTCAACATATTGTATATCACAGCAAAGCTCCAACTCAGAAATGACAAGCAGAATGTGTCATACGCTGACATCCATCCTTTCTTGAGAACAGAATCTTCAGGAAACTATGACCCTTGTGTGTCATATTCAAAATTTAGTAAGTACAGGTTGGCTTGGTATAACAGTTTTTAATATGGATGCAGAGTAGTGGAACAATGTAAGGGAAGATTGCTGTATTTTTCACATATGACTTTGGATGATTATGAAAATTTCAATATTACTTCCCTTAGGACTCCATACCTTATAAACACTAATTTCCTCAAGACTGTGTTTTCTTATTAGGAAAATCAGCATACATGTAGTGCAAAATATGAAAAATAAAGAAGAAATCCATTCAGGAATGTCAATGCTGAAACTTACCAATATGTTTCCTATTGTTCCCTGCAAATCCATACTTATATACCAAACAGAAGATAAGAGAGGCATTCTCATATTTTATGTTAACCTTGCTTAGTAAAACTAATGTTGTTTTAGCCTACTTATTCTCCACCCAATCTTTCAATACTCATTTACATGGACAGAATTCTATATGTAGAGAAATCTTTGGATATTAGGTACTACAAATCAAGACATGTTGTAAGGTTACAGGAAGAAGTTTGGTAGTCAGAGAGACACAGGATAATAATATGGAAGACAATAGAAACAGAAATCAGGACTGTGTGCAGGAAGAAAATGAGAGGTACAAAGGAGCTTTCCATCACTGATTGCTGGTTCAATTTACCTTGATAATATTTTAGGAAAATACTTGAGTATGAATAATTTGTTGGTGCCATAGCATGCTCATTTCACTTAACTTTAGGGCTTATATCTTTTCTCAAATAATATTTAACTTGAGAGACAACACACCAATATGTAAAAGTAGACATCAGCATGGATATGTAGTACAGGTAGGGCTAGTTCAGCATTTAATGTGTGAATTCCTGATGCAGAGAATCCAAGTTTGGTTCCAAGCACCCATATCAGTGGCTCTCAACTGCCCAAAGGTCCAACTTCAGGGGATCTGACACCCTTTTCTGGACTCAGTGAACACCTGCATTCATGTGTATGTATTCATACAGTAAAAGTGAATGAAACTTCATGGGATTAAAACATTTGGGCAATGAAGAGAACAGAAACCTTTAAATTACTAACTATTCAGATCTCTTGCATATTGTAAATATGGAATATTTTTTAGGTCTTTGGACCTCTGCAATGTTAACAAGTAGGGCTTTGGTGTCAATTTCTGAACTGTCTGTAAAATTGTCTTTTACATCTTTCAGTTAAATACAAAGTCTTTAAATATATGTAGCTTAAATTTAAGGATAGCAACAGCAAAAAAAAAAAAAAATCGAGGAAAAAGAAACTGAATAACCTCTGCATTTAAACTGTTGGATATTAGTTATTACCTCACCTTGCTATCAAGGTATGTCACACAGTCATTACATATACAACAGACAAGCATGAAATTAAATTAGTTCTTGGGCTCAATGCTAATGTCTCTGATTAAGAAGTTTTGCTTCAATTCAGTTGAACAAGAGGTAAGGGCATTCATCAGCTCATGCATCTTACTAGTTAGTGGACGATGAAGGTGTTAACATGGTTAAACATAGAGGACACAACCAATTCCTTACCAACTTGACATCCAAACACATCATTATTCAATCATCACCTCTCTGTTCTTATTTATCTTTGAGATCTTATTGTTAATATCACAATATAAAACATATAAAACAGTTCAATTTAAAAAAATCTCAAGTCTTTAAGTGCATAAACATACCTTGTTCCATTTCTTGTTATTAATCTATAAAATATCTGTAAACAAAGTATATATTTGAGAAAGGGGTGGGACATCTAGAGCAGGCATAAGAGAGTTGGAAGAGTCCATTCTTTTTAATTTCTAGGAATCATTCCACTCTTCCTCCCAAAGCATGTAGCTTGACCATTATTTTTCACTTCTTAGATTCCAGACAAGTCAACAGATACTGATGGGAATCATCACAGGAAATAAATTGTTATTTTTCCCATGATATAGCCCACATCATATTCCTGTAATCTCCTAAAGTTATTATTAAAGACTGAGAGTATGTTTGGCTCAATCTGGCCATGGCTGAGCCTAACCTTCAGGTTACACATCCATTGATTTTTAGCTTCCATTGCTCCTTCAAACACATCAGAGTCGTTAATTAAAAATTCACTAAATAAGAGATAAATTTGCTATTGCTTGAGCGGGCTCATTGAAAGTGCAAATGTAATAATCATAAAATACTGACACAAATAAACTAAAAGCAAGATTATAAATTACTCCTGGCCTTAAACTTCCCTCAAGCTATGGAAAACAAAAGCAATTAGTTATCTTTGGAGATGGAATGAGCTTTTGTGGTTTCATATAGTCAATGCATATTATTCATCTTAGCTTTGTTCTTTAGATAAGTACACTTGTTCTTAGATAAGTTAAAAGGAGACCCATTTCCCTCTTACACTCAGCCTGGTATATAATTCTTTCTTTCCTTATTTGAGATTTTTATTTTGAGTGATACTTCTTTAGGACACAAAAGACTTGAGCGTGTCAGGGGAAGCAGTTCAATACCAGTAATTAGTGACCTTGTTTCATTTAAGCCTCCATTGCAGACAGAATTGATTTTATTAATGTTCTTGCTTCATTAAAGGTTTGCTAAATATGAATCAGCATCTGCATTAAGTATTTTCAGAAACACCCAGAATTCAGCCAGTACTAGAACTAGTTCCATGTGTAATTGGACAAGCAGTTGGCTTTGTATGTATGTGGTTTTTTTGTTTGAGGTTTTACTTTAATGGCATTAACATGTACTTATTTTGTTGAAGCTGTTTGCCTTTTTGTTGGATACCTGGAACATATATGTAACAGTCCAGTCTTTAAAATGTAACATTAGGCTACATCACATTTTCTGCCATGATTTAGTAAGCTTGTATACACACACACACACACACACACACACACACACACACACATACACAACCATACTTGAAAAATTTTAGAATAAGTTCATTGGAAGCATAGGTATAGTATTCTCTAAAGATGCTGGGAAAATAGCATAAAAGTGAGATTTTAAATTATGCTTTCTCTACATACACATATATATGTGTATATATAATATATGTCATATATGTATGATAGGTGTACATATGATATATGTAGCTGTTATCATCTGTGATCAACTGCAGATGCAGAAGTTATTCAGTTTACCTTTGAGGTTTGTAGATCTCAGAACAACTTAGTCATCTTCGTGGATTTCAAAGTCTTTTTGGAAACATGGTAAGTCCAATTCAGTCACAACAAAACATCTTATCCTGACCCTTCAGCATAACCAATAGTGTCTTTATTATGTGTATTAAATATCTTGTAAAGAAACAAATTTCATATTACCTCTCTTATTAGATAGTGAATATTAATTGCGATCATGTGCACAGTACCACTGACTACCTAATTTTATACACACCTAACTCACTTGCCATCTTTTCAAGTCCTATCCCTCCCTTCTGCCCAATGGCTACATCTAATGTGGTGTGAAAACATAAAGAATACAGGATCAAATCTTGTGGGATGAATGATACTTCTTATTCCTGCACTGCAGAGGCTTCTATCTTTGTGTGCACTGAGGCTTATTTCTCCCCATTCACAAAAACACCCTGGGGGAGGATAGAGGTGACTAAGAGAGTCCTGTGAGTTTCTTTCACCTGTGTGTTGAGTGGGACAGAGGTTTTCTTCTTTCCCTTCACTCTATCCACATCTATACTCATCTGCTCATCAACAATGTTGCTACACACACACACACCCACACACACACACACACACACACACACACACACACACACACACGCACACGCACACGCACACGCACCCCACAGGAGCATAGATTGGTTGAATAGAGTCCACTTGTAGGAAAACAGCTTCTCCCAGAGAAATGACAATAATATTGAAGTAAAGGAAAGAACATGTAAAAAGAAAGCATGCTGATAGTTCTCTTCTAATACACTGGTGCTGGATGCCACTGGTCAAATTTATTGAGAATGCAGAGAAAGATATGAATGGAGTTGTCTTCCTCTCCCGCCCTAATCTACACTACAGCAATGCAGGACACAGAAAGATGGATAATGTGTCTACTAAGATTAATGGATACCTATAAGAATATAGACCATCAAGAAACAAATCATTTCTTACAAGAATGTTTAAAGTAGAAGTATAAGAGAAGGGTAGTGATTCAATTGAGGATTTGTTTTATCTATTTACAAGAAGAAGAGTCAAGACAATATTGAGAAGTGGGTAAGAAAAGATAGCCAAAAATGCTCCAGTTTCCTCCAATAGCCCACCTTATGCCACCAATCAGGCCATCTGTTAGGTCTTTCTTTTGTTAAAGCTGAGAGACAGTTCTCAAACCTTCTCCATGCCTGGGCAGATCCTTGAAAGGCCATATTCATTTCTCTATCATCACATCAAGCATCTGCTGAGGATTCAGAAGGCCTTCTCTCTCCTCTTTCAGAAGTACTGCCTTCTAAAGAACTGCTCCTAACATGAAAACCTCCGAATTCATGGCATCTCTGTCCAGTATAGTGTAATAAGGAGCACCGTGGCAAGGGAGAAAAGGTAGTGATCCTGTAAAGTATATCTGTGTTGAAGTTTTGCATGGTTAATTATGAAATACTTTATGAAAGTCTTAGCATGTATCTTAGCATGGAGGAAAAAAATTCCATAATTATTGTCTGTAATTTTTGAAAGTGTTAAGGCCTAACTCATGGGGATAAGACATTGGTATCTATCACCCAGCTATCATTTGAAAATAAGATAAAGGATTGTGAGATGTCTTTATTGGTATCAGTAACATGCTATGCTAATGCCTTATATGGAGATACAGAAGAAAACACAGTGCTGTGCTAGTAGATTGCATGTTCATGCAGAAAATCAGCTTTTAGTTTAAATCAAATTCACTTTTTTTGCTTCTCCATTAACCTTTGACAAATTGCAAACCCTAGCGTTTCCACAGGCGTGAATGAGGCCAGCCAGATCATTTACTGGGGCCTGTTAAAATATGTCTTTACAGACAGCTTCCTGTGTGCTCTCATTCCAGCCAGAAATTCTTTGATAGAACTTATCATACATTATTTATGTTACTCTGAACCTTTAATGCAAATTTATAAAACATAGTGGGAACATCCGGTGTGTCTCAGTGTTTTTCACATCATCCTATGTCTTCTGCAAGAGGCTTACAAAATCACATCTGTGGAATAATCTCATACACACAATTATAGCAGAGTCCTAATTCTTGGGAATTTTTGTAGTGTGCCTTTCCCTCATTGAACATATTTTATTTCCTGTTTCACTGCCCAAGCTGCGTATTGGTCATCTGATCACAGTACACTTCTAAGAACATGTCTCTCTTGAGGCGGGAAGGTATACTACCAGCTTCTGTTCATTATAGTCAGGGTATTTGTTGAGGCCAGAGGCTGGCCTACTTAGAAGAAGTTTTCCAAAACATTTCTTAGATTGCAAACACCCTTTAAGTGCTTTAGAAATCCTTTCATTCTAACCACAACCCTACTGAAGTATGAACAAATTTCTCTGGAAGACTAACTGAAAGAATATCCAGCCCAGTAAGTTCAACACACCTATCATGTAGTCCAGCTTATGAGTTGCCTTCTTGTATATATTTATGATTGAGAAATGGATATAATTGGTATTGAATTCACATAATCTATTTTTTCTGTTGTAACTTATAAACTGACCATTTAAATGACCACAATTAGGACAATCTTAAACATATTTCAGCATAACACTTGACAAAAATAAGAAATGTACTCTACATCGAGACCCCAAATAAGAAGGAAAGAATGAGACCTATGAGGAGAATTCAGTGGTTAAGCACCAGAATGGAAATCATTTTATTGTGTCAAGCAATCTGTTCCTTCATAGAACATCTGAATTATTGATGGATCTAATCAGCATTTCATATGTTTGTGGCAGCTGAGAAGATCTTCTCTGTAACATGCTTCTGTTGACATTAAAATAAAATGTATTTTTTTAACTGAGAACGTATAAAAGGCAAGCTGAAGATTTGTAAATATTCTGAAGTCTGTAAGTTTAGCTTCACATGTCACCTTTGTTTGTACGCACCAATGAAATTGTATTTTACAATAAAATGCTGTGTCACACTAGGGATGCATTTCCAGTAATTTTTTTCCCATCCATTTCCAGAATTGTCCTCTATCTTCCTCCTTTTTATAATGCAGCTTTAATGTTCCTGTTTGTTTCCTCACAATTTGCCACTATTCTTGGTCACAATGGTAGTCTGTGTTGTCAGGATATTCAGAGGTGATTCCATCACAGGCTCGTAACTGGATTCCGATAGTTTTCTCCTGAGGATTTCTGTACCCAGTATGTGATCTTTTCTGCTTGCACAGAGTGCAAAGAATGAGGGATGAGTGTTTGAACAATTTCTGTAGGCTGGCACCAACCCAGTGTGACAAAGAAAGGAAAATACAATCTCTGTTATTTGCAATTATGAAAATAAACAGAATTATCTTGTTTTTTCCTTTTGCTGTTTGTTGCTCCTTTCTTAAATCTGTCAATATCTTGATGGAATTTTGGTTCAAAAAAAGAATATGTTAACTGATGAGGTAATGAAGGCCAGACTGCTTTGATTCATGGTGTTGAAAGTATACTGCAGAGTGTGTTTATGAGTTCTTCCAAATGACTGTTCTTCCGTTCAAAAATCTGTCCTCAGGATAACTTATCAAAATGTAAAAATAAAAACAACATTCAGTAATAGTTAACTTTTTACTGGAATTCTTCTTTCCATATTGTTTTGGATCTTTGTATTGACCTTTAAGTTAAAGTAGCTCCCAGATGTACGGATTGGCCACATACTGCAGTCAGACTCTCAGTTAATACCTGAAAATAATTAATGTAGTGAAATAATGACCTGACCCAATCCTAAATCATTACTGTGACTATGATTAATATGAACTGAACATCTCTTGAAGTGGGTAGTTAAGACTGAGGAGGATTCACTAGTGAAAATTAAAACTATGATACTTTAAAGAAGAGACAGATACATCAGGTAAAGTGGAGAGTATACATATTGTGTAAAAGAGAAAAATAGAGCAGTTTCAAGAATTAAGTTAAAAATTCTCAGAGTAGCAGGGCCTGGCTGTATCTATAATGCATTGCTTTTTCTGATAAGATTGTGAGCAATTCTACAGAATTTGTGGTCAATGGACTGAATTGTGTGGAGGAAAAATGGGGAAAAAATAAAACCAAAGAAAATCAAACAATATGAGAAGGTGACTCACTGAAGGACAGGCCATCCAATGCTCTTGTCCTGTTTTGGGGGCAAGAATGCACCACTTCTTTTCTTTTGTCAACTAAACACAGACTCATTGTTTCTCTACCAAGCATGTTTTCATTAAGAAATGTTTCCAATTCATTGCAGTCCAATTTGGAAAGCTCAGTCTCTGGTATCCCATGATGTTTTCCTAGTCAATAGTTTATCCTGCCTACCAGTTCTGTCTTTCATAGACAAATAGAAACTGTCTTTGACATATAGTGAATTTACATCCAAATGTGCCCATTGGAAGTTAGAAATGTCATAAGTTAAATTTCACTTTACTTCTTTTTTTTTTCCTTTGTGCGTACGTATGTCTTCCTGTGTGTGTGTGTTTTCCTGTGTATGCGTGCATGTGTGTGTGTGTGTGTACATGCGCGTGTGCATGTGCACGCGCGCATGGGTGAGTTCATGCATCTGTCTGTCTGTCTGTCTATGCACACATATGTGTCGGGGTGAAACACATGTCAATTAATGAAAGTGTGGAGGCCAGAGATCTACATTCAATGTCTTTCTATATCACTCTCCACTTTCTTTTGTTTCTTTGTTTCTTACTGAACCTGCATCTAGCTGTTTTGGGGAACCTGACTGGCCAGAATACTCCTAGCATCTGCCTGACTCTGCAGCCCCAAGTACTAGGGTTATAGATGGGAGCCATCACCTCCATCCCTCATATGGGTATAGTTGGGCTTTTTCTACTTTCTGGGTTCTTCTTTTTCCCACCCTTCTTCACCCCCCTTTACTTCCACCTTTCAACCCACTAAAACTAGATGAGAGAGAAAAAAAACATAGAGAGGAAAGGAAAGAGGTGCCAAAATAAAGTCAAGGGTGAGAAAGGGGGCTACATTATCCTTAGACTACAACCTGCTGATTAGGGATTTTGAGCTCTTTGGATCAAGTTTGATAATCACAGTCAGGATATCTCAGTTGCTGTTTCTGCTTTGTACACAACTACTTAACAAAACATGATGACCACCACCACCAACAACAACAACCAACAATCCTACAACCCATCAACCCAACAACCATGCCTTTCAGGACTCTAGCATTTATATTCCTTCTGAAAAGTCCCCAGAATTCCAAATGTCACAGAATCGCTGAAACTATCAGCAGTTGTCAAAATCATACTCTTGCTACAGCAGGAAACAAACCAGAGTCAGCTGCTGTGGAGCATCCCCATATCCCCACACCTGGGGTCAAAACAAAAACATATTCTTATGTGTTAAAAAAAACTTCTGTGTTTTTTTTTTAAGGAAACCAAAATTCCAGAATTCTCGATACATATGGGTCCTATGGATTTGAATCCAAGTCTTCATGTTGGCAAAGCAAGCAGAATATCTATTGAAACATCCTGTAGTCAACCTCCACCTTAACTTATAAGAAGAGGTCTTTCATTGAACCTGGAACTTACAGAATGAGCTTGACGAGATGGCCAAAGAGTCCCAGGCATTCTCTGCTCTCTACCTCTCCAGTACTGTGATTCTTAGAACTTGCCATCAGTCCAGAATTTTTACGTGGGTTCTGGGAATCAAACCTGAGTCCTGTTTGTGTTGGATGTACTTTACTAGTTTCAGCTATCTCCATGGTCCAAAATATGCTTTTATTTATTCTCGTTTACTAAGCATCTTAGCTGCATATCAAAGAACCCAACAGAGCATCAAATATCAAAAAATCTTCATGACCACAGACTTGGCTGCAGCCCTGCTCACTTGTTGCTGCTCACCATCACAGGTGAGTAGCCTGCCAGCTAGGGGAGAAGGACAAATTCAAAACTCAAGTATGGAACTTAATAATAAATTAACACAACATTGTGTCCAGTCCAGTCTGCTGTTACTATACCATTTGTATACTGAGTCTGCATTAGAGCTTCACGGTAGCAACTGTGTTTGGGTTTGCTTTACATGTTTTTTCTTGAGTCCAAATTGGAGGTATGATCCTACTCTGGGGAACAAAAGTCAAAAAATAAAAGATAAATTTAAAAAATCACTTTTTTCCCATGGTAGGAAAGAATCAAGTGAAATGAGGGTTCTGCACACACTTGACTGTGCCTCACTGCACTGGCTTCAGAGATTGCTGAATTCAAAATCAGAGACATAGTGTCCACAATGAAGACAGGAGGCATGCAGCCTTAAGAGTACTTGCCACTTACAATCACACCATTTCTACTACCAAGCAGAAAGATTCACTTACTGTCTACTTAATACTTAACATATTTCCTTGAGATGGCAAGCTGGTACTATTTCACTAATGTAAGATCTGAGAACCAGAAACGCCCATGACCAGTTGGCTAAGAGTTATACATTTGCTCATTTATTCAGTAATTTTAGTCATTTATCTGTGCCACATAATGGTTTTAGTAGGCCAAATCTGTAAAATGCACAAGCAGGGCCTTGGTCACACACAAAAAAAAATGTGGTACTTTGCTGAAAGAAGGAAGATCATAAAATAATAGTAAAGAAAAGATATTATTTCAAATTATATACAAATTATTCAGTCAGTACGCATCATGGAATTCAGAAATGCTACCAGGGACTGCCTTACCATCTATACCACCTCTTTGGCAGAGTTTCCCAGCTCACAGTGTGTTTATTATCATGATTTCAAAAACACTTATGACATCACCTATGTGACTTTCATTCTTATTGTTTTGATATAGTATGACATTGTCCATTGCAAATATTAAGGAAGACCCATTTTTATTTATTACAATATATTCCTGTGAATTATAAAAAGTGTAAGTTATATGGTAGTTTTCTCTGGCAAACACACCATTTCATGAATAAATATGATATTCAGATAAAGCCATATGTTTTAAACTTGTTTTCCTTTGCTTGCAATGTATTAGTTTTGATAAAAGAAAATATATTTTCATAATGGAGTATGTACCTCCTTATGCCCAGTGTTTTGATTTTCTTTGATGAGAGTGCATCTTTGAAAATGAGCTCAGTGTCCTACTTTATGTAAACAGTCAACTTGACACAGTCTAGAGTCATCTAAGAAGAGAACTTCAACTGACAATTGCCCAAATTAGACTGGCTGCCAGTCATATCCATGTGAGATTGTCTTGGTTGTTATTTAGTGTAGGAGGAGGACCTTGCCAACTGAGAGAGGAGCCATTCACTGAACACTGGGTCTTGGGTTCCATAACAAAGCTGGCTAAGCATGAAACTACAAGGAGCCAGAAAACAGCATTCTTCCACATTTTCTGCTTTAGGCTCCTGCTCAAATTTTTGTGTTTCTTCCCTCAATAGTGACTGTAAACTCTATGCTGAAATAAATCCTTTCTTTCCCTAAGGTACATCAGGCGCAGTGCTTGTCACAGCAACAGAATGAAACCAGAACACATCACAAATGTATTTAATGGTATAATTTTCAAGTTTATACTAATAAATATGTAAGAGACTGTTCATTATTTATGTATCAGGACATTACTTCAAACATACTGCACACAAAGTGTTCTCTACTTTCAATCCTCTATCTTTTTGTGAGTCACCACGTGGGTGCTGGGACTTGAACTCCGGACTTCTGGAAGAGCAGCCATTGCTCTTAACCACTGAGCTGTCTCTCCAGCCCTCAATCCTCTATCTTTTTATATGCCTGTAAAAGAGCAAACCTTTGTTAACTATAGTGAGGCCCAATAGGAAAACACTATCTGAGTTACAAGACTTAGCTCTGACTATGTATTCCAATTCAGAGTTTACTTGTCTCCTTGAAGACGTCAATTACTGAATCTTCTTGGGTATTTGCTTCTATGTTCATTAAACAACACTAGCATTGACCAGACACTCATAGATGATAAGGCCATTGAGTTAAGGAAATTTAAAATACAGGATCATACATATAAAATCACATTGGACACTTTTAGGAATGGCAGATCATGAGTAAGAGCAACAGAAGGAAAAACTCTAACAAAATAATTAGTATAATAATGACATCATTACCATGGAGATCCCAGTAAACTGGCTATCTGAAAAAAATACAGAAAAATTCTCTCTGCTTTGGTTACCTCAGGGCAGTCACTTTTTGCAGAACTGGTGAGTAGAGATGCTGAATATTGCCTTCCTCGGAACTGAATATAATTTATATACCACATGGAAGAAGATATTTTTCACAAGACACTTCTCAGTTCTTAATACATTAAGTAAACCCTTTTCCCTGAAGGAGATGCCAATTTTTAGATTTGAATCACTCACGTCACTATCACAGTTAACTCTGATCTTAAAGGAGAATGTTGACACTTCATTAGATAGATAGCATTTTAGAAGTTGCTTAACAACTTAAGAGCATAGGTGAGGAACAATCATTTCAAAGGGAGAAGAAGGATTGCCAATGTATTTTCATTTGTCTACTGATACTTTTTTCTATCTAAAAATTAAATATCATTGTATTTCTTATTTTTTTACCTCCTTGGCTTCCTATGAGTAGGGGGAGAGAAGCAAATACAATATTATAATGTATTTTCTCTAGTAGTATTGGTTTATTTCAGGTAGCTATATTCAGAGGCAATGCAGGACAGTAAAGTTACCCTTGGGAACTGAAAAATCTTATTGCCAATAAACATGCAATTTTGTTTTCATTTTGGCTTGGATTCAATATTTATGAGTGGACACAGCAATACACAAAATATGTCCATGAAACAATCTCAGTATTGAGTCACACGGCAACATATGAATTCAATTTTACAAACTGTCTTTTTCCCTAAAAACATAACCCAGCTTCTCTATATCCACCCTATTTAGTCTTTCTGTCCTAAGTAGATGGATCATCCAGAATTTACATGACATCACAATTTCTCACTCACAGGTCAAATCACCCTGTACAAGAGTGGCTTATCAAGTGACTATTAATCACATTAGAGCTTCCAATTTTGAGTTTGAATAGTCTTTCCAATAAAAAAAAAAAACAAGCAGCAAAAGTAGTCTAGGTATTAGACATCTGTGTCTTCCCATATGATTAAATTGTGTCTTTGCTCAACAGCTAGATAGGAATGAAATCATCTGGATAAAAGTCATCACTGATTGTTTGGTCTAGATGACACAGACTAGATTTTTCTAGTCTAGATGACACACAATGTATTTTTATCCCTACTTTCATTCCTATAATTCTGGTTTCCTTATGGCTTAGAAACTTTCTCATCTCTATTATCTGTAGTGATATACAGGTCATAGACGTTTCTTTCTGTTTGTGTTGTTTATGTGAGTTATCTTCATCATTAGTAACTGAAGTTACCAAAACCTTGTCTCATGATGCATACAATGGCATATTGCAATATATTAGCCATTTAAGTTGTTTTATCTTCAAATACATCATTTGTTTTTGAAGTTGCAGCAAACAATATTATGGTCATCATCTAGTTCAGGAACAAGAAAAGGAATAGTTAATAAAGTACATGTAAAAGCCCATCTCTGCACACCATAAGAGACGTGCAAATCATACATCAAGAAGTTTGGAACTAAAAATATTAAAATCATTACAACGAAGTGGTACTTTTAAAGAAAATAAAGTATGTCAAAGCAGAGAAATATATGCTTTCACTAAGTTGTAGCTTATTTCAGTGTCAATACTGCCCATATCTGGGAATTAAATATAATGTGTGAGTGAAGAGAAAAGGAAGCAAGCACAGATTTGACACATATGCTAACCATAAAAACAATATTCCAATCTGTACCAAATTATTAAGCACACAGTGCTGTCCTTGGAATGCTAATTCATTCCATCGTTCCTGTGTCTACACTAACAATATCTTCACAGTCTACAGTGAGAGCGCTGTAATAGTTAGCACTTGGCTCACGTAACAAAGCAACATATCCACCAAATCTCCTTATTTACATTTCTGATTTATCTAATTAAAATGTTATTCTCACAACTGACTTCATTTAGGTTATTTTAAGATAAATTCTCTGAAATTATAATCTGTAAGTGTGGAACATTTCCTTCATGGTCACCTTCATCTGTTGACAAAGGACATTGCACAAAATAAGAATTTAGTCATGTATCGCATTGGTGCTGATAAAGCTAATTCTAAGCTTCATCACAGATCACGTAAGAAGTGAAGGACATAGCCAGTCATGGTGGCACACACTTTTAATCCCAGCACTCAGGAGGCAGAGGCAGGTAGCTCTTTGTGAATTTGAGGCTAGCCTAGTCTTCAACTACAAAATAAGATTCAGAACAATCTCTGTCCTGAAAAACAAAAACCAAAACCCCAAAAAACCCAAAGTAACAACAAAAGAAACAAACCAACCAAACAAACAAACAATGAAGTATGTAAATTATATCATAATCATATCATATACTGTGTTCATTTGCTGAAACTGACATAAAAACAGTGCTATCAGTGAAGTAGACCACACCAGCAATCCATTTTCTCAGTTCTGGAACATGAAGGTATAAACTTGAGGTGTCAACTGAATAACTTTTTTGATAAGGAATTGGAAGTGTCTCTTTCAGAATTCTCTCTGTGGCTTTTGGGTGGCCACTGTTTCCTTTGGTTCCTTTGTCTTTTCTTCCCTGCTTTTTCAAATGTAATATATTCATTAATTGCTTTAGTATTTCATAGAGAGTATTTTAATCATATTCATCCCCATTCCTCATCCTACCTCCTCTTTGATCCACTCCCTGCCTCCTATAGTATACACATTATAGTAAGTAAGGGTCACACTCTTAAGATATGTGACTAATCCTCATTCACAGTGATTGGAAGGACAGTAAAATAACAAAGAAAAGATGTCAGTATCATCTGTTACAATATTGTACTATACTATATAGGCAAAATGAATAGATATGGAGAAGAGTTGCAAGCTGGGTGGAGATATAAGATATCATGATTCCTGGACCGAATGTTTATTTCTTCTCCTTGCAGTATCAGCTCTTTTATGTCCCTGGTCGTGATGTACTTTGTGTTGATTTTACCTCCCCATCACTCATTTGTGGTCTCTCGGCTTCCCTCATGTATGGAGATTTCTTGACTCTCTTCTGAGATTTGTGGACAGATGAAGCAAACTGTCTAGCATGGTTGCTGAGGATCCCCAGGGTAGGGAGAGGCTGGCAGATGTGCAATTCCTGAAACACTCTTTAGCACAGGAGCTTACACCATACCACTTCTCTGATCTGCAGACACTGATGGTGGGCCAGGCAGCAGTTTTTGCAAACCTCTTCTAAGAAATCTCTATGGGCACTGCTTTTGTATATTTCTTTCAGGAGTCTCTTAGTCCCATTTGGCTGGGGTAAAATATAATAGCATTGAGACACCCAGTCTGATGGTTGAGAAAGTTTGTGGTGCTTATGTGTTTGTTGGGCTTTAATCAAATTGATTCTGGGAGTAGAGGAGAAACAAATGGTTCAATAAAATATTCTTGTTCGCTTACTTCTCCTTTCCTATTTTATAAATTCAGGAGTCATATTGGGTTAGAATCCATCTTAATGAACTCACTTACATGTGATTACCTCACTAAAGATCCTATCTCAAAAAACGCACAGTGATTGCATATTCCCATTGAGAATTACATGAGATGGTCCCAAATTCTCTCAGTTTTCTAGATAATCTGTTGTGTAATTCTCTTAGTTAGGAAGATATCCATAATAGAAATCAGTTTCTTTATGAACCTTTTACTTTTCCCTGTAGTGCAGTACATTAATCTTTTTATAAAGTGGCACTAATCACATTATGATGCTCCTATACTCAAGACCTAATGCAACTTGAATTAATCTACAAAGCCCTGAGGTCCAAATACCATTGCATTGGGATTTAGGACTTCAACATATGACTTCTGGGAGATATGCTGAACTCAATTCAGCCCATAGTGAGAACAACACCTCATGGCTTTACAACATCTTGATTTTGCTTGGAATTGAGTTTTTAATCAACTTCAAAACTGATCATCATATCTAGTTTTTATTCATAGATTCAAATATTCATAGAATAGATGTATCTGCAATAAAATGCATTAACAGACGAGGCATATGGTTCTCTATTAAGTATATTTTAAAAATAATGTACAAAAATACATTTGCAAATAAGGCTTGGCATAAAGAATATATTTGATTTTGTACATGATTCTGTTTTCAGGCTTGTACATATGTATTAAGTAAAGTATTAACTAAATAGGAAAATACAAAGTATATATAGCAAATGTCTTTACGTATGTGCCCCTTTCCTACCAGTCATTGTGATGGAATACTCCCAAATGTCTTCTGATCTCTCCAGTCCATCCTTTAGGTCAAATAGAGTAAATACGGGAAGGGTGAGTTATGAGAATATCCATTGGTGGCAATTATCTTTAAATGAGACATACTATATGCTTTAGGAAGACTTCAGTAAAAATACATGAAATATAAATTCAACATTTTATCCATAACTAAGGCATCTTTGCTTGCTTCCTCCTTCATATATTTCTATGTACCCAGTTTAATTCAATAACTACAGAATGTTAGGTAGCAAAAGATTACATAAAAATGAAGCAACTGATCTAGAGTTTACCCTTGGTCTTGTATCTACATTCTCATAAGTGTATCAAATATAAGTTATTATTTTATAAAATATATTTTTTCATAGGCTTTCTGTGTTAAGGATCTACTTTTTTTTTTTTTAGTAGTAGTGTACTAGGAGACTACTCTGTAGGATTTCCTCCTCTCTCAGTTTATCCGATGCATATTCCCTGAGATGATGTACAGCATTTTTTATACATCTGCTCAGTGTGAGAGATGCATGCCAAGCCCCAGCTTCTGAATCTTACCTACAAGTGCAATGTAAAAACTCTGTAGGCATGAAGATCATCTAAAATGTGAGAAACTGGTCTGGAACAGAGATAAAATTCACCCACATAGTAAGAGTGAGAAGATAGCTATAAATCCTCCCTGCAGAAGGAAGCTGCTGTCTTGTTAGTGAAATGGAATTTTTAACAGCAGTCCTGTACTTGAAATTTCTGTTTTGAGTGTTTGTTTCAAACATCATCTCCTTTCCTCCTCTGGTGAAATAGCATCGCCTGAGAGAGAGAGATTTTTACATTTTAAAGGGTGATTTTGTTGAAGCATAGTTTCAATAATATTATAGAAAACAGACAGAACCAATAGACAGATAGAAGAATACACAGATAAGCAGACAGAGTGATAGATGATATATGATAGTAAACAAAGACAATATATAGGTGATTTATTAAAATATTTTTATATACTCCTGTAATAGTACATTTAGCAATTACTAAGTTCATACTTACAAAATCATTTAATAGACTACACAAAATATTTATTGACTCATGAGAAAATGAATTATAAAGATAACTATAATATATTTTCAAAAATAGAATTCTGTCTCCCTATATAATATATTCACAGACAATGATTGAACATTGGAAAGGACATATTGCAGGACAGCAGTGTTTTTCTGTGTTTCTGTATTTTCAAATTTGCTCATATGAATATGTAACACATCTTTGATAGGAAGTGCAGAGAACATGTGAGAAATATCAGGACTATGGTTTAGGGGTGCTAAAGTATTATGTACTTCAGTTATAACAATACTTTTAAAAAAATCGCTGCTTTTCAGTAGCTGTTCTGTTGCCACAGCGATGCCCTGCAGTTGCTGTGGCAACAAATGAATAATCATCTGCACTTGTGTAGCATGTCCTGGCTCACACATTCCTTTCTCAGACAGCACCTCATCTGTGGTCAACAAAAACTAAGTAAAGGTTTGGAAGGAGACTGACCTGGGGTCTGCTCCGGTTCACAGATGAGAACTAGAGATTGAAGATGCTCCCTAAATGCTACCAGTTACATCTTTAGTGACTTGAAAAGCTGATTTTAAAAAATGTAAACCCTCCATGGCTCCCAGTTCATTTCAAAATGGGCTTCATTTTTTTCTTGGTATCTTTCCATTTACTTAAGTATTCATATTATTTAAACAATGTCTTTTACAAATCTCAGGGTATAATAAGGTAGAATTTACCAATTTCCATCAGAGGGGAGGGGCCAAGTGTTTTAAAGCCCTTTCTTGTCTTTAAGCATACACTATACAAACTCTTTTCACAGAGGAATAGGGAGTGGCAACTTTGGCAGTTTCCCATTAGACATTGTTCTTATCTGAACCTAAAGGCTTATGTACATTCTTGCTCTTAAATGCTTGAAAAATGAGAGCTACTGCTGAAAGCTAGAGCAACTGTTTCACTGTTTAGCCTTATTTGCACAATAAGATCACTGCATGTAAACAGCAACCTGAATTTTTGCTGCCAAATGCAAAAACTGCATTGCCCATTTGTTAAGGCTTGAGTCAAAATGTTCCCCACAGACTTCTGTGTGTAAGATCTAGCTGGTGGCTTGACTAAAGAAGCATGTGAAATCTTTTGCACGTGGGGCCTGGTTGGCAGACTTAGGGCCCTATGGGTAGGACTTAGGAATTACATGTCCACCCTATTCTGCTCCCAGTGCCATGCAACAGAAACCTGCTACACAGCTTTACCCCAGAGAGCCATCTTCATCATCCCTGCCATGCCAAGATGGGCTGGAACCCCTCAAGTTGTAAAGATAATACAAATTCTTCTACCTTTAAAGTTTTATTTTGAGAAAAATACAGTAAAAATGGACTACATAAATCTAAATTGACTTTCAATAAACATAAATAAAACCACACTGCCTTCCTCATGAATAACAGCACTTTGATTCCTCAATAGTAACACATACCCAGTAGACATATTCCTGTATAGATCACAGAAGGGATAATACTGTCATTGCTGAAAGTCCTGGTGAACAGGGCTAAATTCTGAGCACTAAAGCCAAAATGTTAAATCCAGACAATGATGGTTTAATCTCAGCTCCTTAGTGAAATGGTAAATCTTTAGATTTTTTTTAATCTGAAAATACATTAATGGCATCATTTGTAATGATTATTGTGGAGATTAAGTGAACTACATACAATTAATGTGCTAAAGTAAATTTTATGAATATACCAATAGGAAATGACAGTATTGTTCAGTCCTGTTCTTGCTCTATAACCACTTAATATAAATTCTCCTGGATCATAACTTGGGCTCATTTGGTGGACCATCCATTAGTGAGAGATACTTAAAAGGAGGGAGGGAGTGAGTACAAGAGAGAGAGAGAGAGAGAGAGAGAGTCAAAACTATAACCACTGTAAAAGTACAGATATTTATTGGGAGAACACTATTTTCCTCAGATTCTGCTCTCTGCTCACTGTAAGATATACAGCATCCAATTCAATAATCACATGCTCCTAAACTGCATGATACATAAGTAAGAGTTCCTACAAACTTCCTTACTCTACCTCCTTGGAAAATTAGGACACTTCTCATATACTCAAACCTGAATCACGCCAATTCTTCAGAATCTCATCTCAGAATCCATCTCTCTTGCCTAGAGGTGAGTTGGAATGTTATGCTTTCTTTTTCCATGAATTGCTACAGAAAGGAAATTACTTATTGTTCCAAAAATCTCCTGTCCACTTCTTCCTTAAAATAACAAATTTGTGAATGGCTATGACAAACACTACCCATAAAAAATGAACAGTAGCTCACAGAGCATTTTGTCACCTTGGAAAGTAGAGATGTGTCTGTGGCCTTTTGTCTTCAGATAACAGGTTGCAACCAAACCTTGGTCAACTTCACTTCTACTAAGAAGTACTCTCTCTCTCTCTCTCTCTCTCTCTCTCTCTCTCTCACACACACACACACACACACACACACACACACACACACACAGAGAGAGAGAGAGACAGAGAGATCACAATAGTTAAGATTATAAGCATGACAGCTATTATGATTTCTGAAATTGTCAGGAAATGTTTTGTGAGTACCATCACTGGTAGGAGCATGCCTAGGATGAGATGGATATGTAGAGGCTGTGGTATGGCCTCTATTTAGGAAGATATAATTTAACAAATGTGTACTTGGAAGGTCAAAATGAAAACTCAGCTTTCTGATTTTAAAGCTATTCTTTAATATATATGAAAGAACAGAGGGCCTTCAATACAACACTAAATGTCATCAACCAACAAATGATCTGAATAACTGTCTTTAGGGTATGAGAGAGGGCCTTCAGTGCTCTGAGTATATGTCATTACCTGAATTCCTTAACCTCCCCACGCATCTGAGAAAGTCATTGACATTGTATAATTTTCTACGTGATGATCTCATTCAAAGTATAAAGTATAACGCAAATTATATTTATCTGGATATAAGAGCTGTAAGTAAATATTATAAAAAGACACAGACAAATAATTTGTTCTCTGATGAGAAGTCTGAGAAAACTTCAAGCTGGATAAATACACATTAAAAATAGCTGGTTTTTTTTTAATCCATCCATCAGTTGAGGGACATCTGGGTTGCTTCCAGTTTCTAGTTATTACAAATAAGGCTGCTATAAACATAGATAAGGATATGTCCTTGTGGTTTGGTGAGGAATTGTTTGGGTGGATACCCAGAAGTGGTATGGCTGGGTCTTGAGTTAGGGCCATTCCAAATTTTCTAAGATATCACCAGACTGATATGCTTAGTGGTTGTACAAGTTTGCACTCCCCCCAGCAATGGAGGAGTGTTCCCTTTTCTCCACAACCTCACCAGCATGTGCTGTCTTTTGAGTTTTTGATCTTAGCCATTCTGACAGGTGTGAGATGGAATCTCAGAGTTGTCTGGAGTTGCATTTCTCTGATGATTAAGGATGTTGAGCATTTCTTCAAATGTATCACTGACATTAGAGATTCCTCCTTTTTGAATTCTTGGTTTAGCTCTGTTTCCTATATTTTGATTGGATTATTTAGTTTCTTGGTGTTTAATTTCTTGGGTTCTTTATAAATTATGGATATTAGCCCTCTATCAGAAGAGGAGTTGGTAAAGATCTTTTCCCAATCTGTAGGTTGCCTTTTTGTTCTAATGACAGTGTCCTTTGCCTTACAGAAGCTTCTCAGTTTCATGAGGTCCCATTTATTTATTGTTCATCTTAGAGCCTGAGCTGTTAGTGTTCTGTTCAAGAAGTTGTCACCTGTGCCAATGAGTTCGAGGCTTTTCTCCACTTTTTCTTCTATTAGATTTAGTGTGTCAGGCTTTATGTTAAGGTCTTTGATACACTTGGACTTAAGTTTTGTGCAAGGTGATAAGTATGGGTCTAATTTCATTCTTTTACATGTCGAAATCCAAGTTAGACCAGCACCAGTTTTTGAAGATGCTGGGTTTTTTTTTTTCCATTGTACAGTTTGGCTTCTTTGTCAAAAATTAAGTGACCATAGTTTTATAGATTCATTTCTGGGTCTTTAATTAGATTTCATTGATCCACTGGTCTGTTTATATACCATTCCCATGCTGTTTTTATTACTATTACACAATGGAACACTACTCAGCTATCAGAAACAAGGAAATCATGCAGTTTGCAGCCAAATGGATAGAACTAGAAAAGCTCATCCTGAGTGAGCCAACCCAGACTCAGAAAGATGCACATGGCATCTACTCACTTTTAATGTGATTTTAGCCATATAGTACAGGATAACTATCCTACAATCAACACACCAAAAGGATCAGGAGCATAGATTTTGTTACCTGTTAATGGGACAATTTGACGTAGGGGTACTACCATGTAGGCCCCCAGTACAAGAGGAAGCTCTTAGCCCTCATATGACTGTTGAACTGAGAGGGGCTGATATGTAGAGACACTCCACATTGGAGGAGTGGGATGGGTGGGAGAAGGAGGAGAGGGTGGAAGGTTGGAATTGGGAGGGGTGGAATGAGAGTACTATGATGGAGATGTAGCTTGAAGTAATAAATAAACATTAAAAATTTTAAAAATGACGGTTTCTTTATGATATAAACAGAAGCTCCCACTATCATTTAAGAATTGTTAGGAATTGACACCTCTAGTCAATGAATCTTTTCAGATGCCACATCACGCCAAAATACAGTTATTTCATGATTATTATGGTGTTATATACAGTTATTTTTGCAGGAGACCAATTTTTGAATAACATGCTAATGTACTTTGAGATTTATGAAGTGTATGATTCAGAGTTGCACTTATTTCAAGGCTTCTTAAATTCTGCAAAGCTCGTTGCCTGGGAGAGAGAACTACTAAACAAACAAACTAATAAGCATACAATAGATAAAAAGACTAAAAAATAGAAAAAATATAACTAATATATAAAAAATAAATAAAAAATAAAAATTAAAATAAGAAGTCTATGTTCAAGTTCCCTTTGGTGTGTTAGTTGTAGTATCGATACCTTCTACTATACAGCTAACATCCTACTATAAGTGAATATATGCCATATGTGTCCTTCTGAGTCTGGATTAGTTAACTCAGGATGAGCTTTTCTAGTTCCATCCATTTGGCTGCAAATTGCATAATTTCATTGTTCCTGATAGCTGAATAATATTCCATTGTATAGATGTACCACAGTTTTTTGACCCATTCTTTGGTTGAGGGACATCTGGGTTGTTTCCAGTTTCTAGCTATTACAAATAAGGCTGCTATAAACATAGATGAGGAAACTTCCTTATGATTCCATGAAGAGGCATTTGGGTATATACCCAGAAGTGGTATGGCTGGGTCCTGAGGCAGAGCTATTCCAAGTTTTTTAAGATATCGCCAGACTGACCTCCATAGTGGTTGCACAAGCCTGCATTCCCACCAGCAATGGAGTAAGGTTACCCCTTTCTCCACACCCTCGCCAGCATGTGCTGTCATTTGAGTTTTTGATCTTAGCCATTCTGACAGGTGTGAGATGGAATCTCAGAGTCATCTTGAGTTGCATTTCTCTGATGATTAAGGATGTTGAGCATTTCTTCAAGTGTCTCTCAGCCATTAGGGATTCCTCCTTTGGGAATTCTCTATTTAACTCTGTCCCCCATTTTTTGATTGGATTATTTGGGTTCTTGGCATTTAATTTCTTGAGTTCTTTTTAGATTTTGGATATTAGCCCTCTGTCAGATGTGGGGTTGGTGAAGATTTTCTCCCAGTCTGTAGGATGCCGTTTTGTTCGAATGACAGTGTCCTTTGCCTAACAGAAGCTTTCAGTTTCATGAGGTCCCACTTATTGATTGTTGATCTGAAGTCCTGAGCTGTTGGTGTTCTGTTCAGGAAGTTGTCGCCTGTGCCAATTAGTTCGAGAGTTTCTCCCACTTTTTCTTCTTTTCACTGATGGTACTGCTTCATAGATCCTCAATGAATGAAGAGGCTCTTGGCCCTCATATGACCTCTCAACTGAGATGAGGGACTGTTATATAAGGACACCCCACCCCAGAGAAATGGGATGGAAGGGTTAGGAGGTAAAGAAAAAAAATGAAATGTGATGTTTTGGCCTTTTACTACTAATTGTCATAAACTGTTTAGGATAATTAAGAAATGCAAACAAATGGTTATGCAAGCCAGTCATTCAGTTAGGTACTATGACAGCCTATTATAGTTACTTTTTAAGCTAATCAGAAATAAACCGGCAAGAGACAAGCAACATCTGCTTACCCTAATATAAGAGATAGATAGGGCCTCTTCAAAACCTCAAGAGATCTGCAGAATATGGCATTCAAAGATGTTTTCTTAACTTTAGATTTTTTTTTATATCAAGACATATCAACTCCTGACAGCACCCCCTATTCTCCAAGTAGAAGATGAGCATCGAAGAATCTCCAGTGGGAGATGATTGAATTAGTCGCAAGCCTATCTCTTGGTAGGAAAAGCCCCTTGCCCCAACTGTAGACAGAATGCTGTCCAAAAAGGACAAAACCTGGAAGCAGCTAAGTCGACAGCCTAGCTCTGCCAAGACAGGGTAGGTAAGTCCTTCATAACTCCTGCTCTACAATCAATGTCTGTCAGAGAAATGGGGAGAAATGACTGAAGATCGATGTTGTAATGTATGGAGAGAAAATGGGAACTGTCCTGGTAGCCACTGGTATGTCATTTCTTAGTTTTGGAAGCTGCAGGCTCTGCACTTCCTATATAATCATATATATTTATCCCTCTCAGGTCTCTGAGGTGGTTGAAGAATAGAGAGCTAGAGTCTCATAATTAAATTTTGAGTTGTTTAGGAGTCAAGAGAGTGTTATGGATCTAAGAAGATGCTTTTAAAGTTGTGGTGCAAGTTACTATGAATGTTGAGTTAGATACAGAACTTTAAACTCATGGAGATGGTTAGATAGTAGAATGTTAAAGTCAGGAACCAAATACATATGGACTGGTCATTGGGAATATACGTTAAGCCATATAACCCTCATAACTGTGGCCTAATTACCTCTGTTGTACTGTATTGTATTTGTTATTATAAGTGAAAGAGCCATTTGTTGGACTGAAAGGGGAAACTGTAGGGGGAAATAAGATATACCTTAAACTCAAAAGAAAAAAAAAGGGAAGAGGATGGGGGGTTGAGGGTGGGATGATGGGACTGGAGGGAGAATAGGGAGGGGACTGCGATTGAGATATAACTTGAAGAAATAAAAAATAAAGGAAAAAAAGTTAAAAAAAATTCTGCAAAGTTTTCAAAGAAAGAACAGACCCCAAGCAGCCTGAACAAAGAATGACTTATTCTGGTGACAGAAGAAGCATCCCCAGAGAAAACAGTTATTAATAATTGTAATTAATTCTTATCTGGCAATATTCACATAGATATGCAAGAGTGAGCTCAGAAATTTCTTTCCAGATAGTTCTTCCTGACAAATAATTCATTTGGTTTCCTAAGATATTTTAATGAACTAAATGAAGTACCTCACATATATTCTTTTACTGGTCTAAAGCATTAATGTCTGCACCCAACATTCATACACTGTAATCACTCATCAGTTCTCATGTAACAATTGCTTTTCATTTGTACTTCCAAGGTAGTTTGCTGTAAATGCTACATCTTACTGGTTAGCTTTGAATAATTATAGTTTCTAAGCTAATGTAAGGACAATTGAATATGAACCTGACTGGCTTCTATGTTTCTTTGCATTAAACCATAACATCATGAGTGTGCATCGAATGCTATATTTTTAAAATATCGACAAGAGAGGAGGAAAGACTGAATGGTATTTTCACAGATAGGGGAGTATTGCTGTACTGAGTCTTTGTGCATTGGTTTTCTTTGTTTTGTGGTAGTGTATTAGTGCACATCCCAGGCTGTCTTTGAACTCATGATCATCCTGCTTCACAAGCCAGAGGTCTAGGATCACAGGTGTGTTCCATTATGATCCTCTTTGTCTTTTGACATATCTAGAATGAAAGATTTCTGAAAGGGAACACCATATTTGGAGTCAGAAACTACAGCTGTATTTAATCTTCTCTCCTATCTGAATAAAAAGCTCGGGGCAAATTAATGCAACCTCAAAATTCTTAATGTGGCCCCTATAACATACATAAGGTGATTAATTTTTGTTAATATATTACAAAATGTCTGCAAAGGAAAAGTATGAAAATATTAAAAACAAATTTAATGTATAATGCTAGTTAGAAAGACATCGTGCTTTAAAGAAAACAAGCAAACAAGTTTTTATCCCATTGCTAGAAATCAAAGCATGTAAAAAGAACCATAATTAGTATTTAATAATAAATGGGGTCACTAAATTTTTCAGGTTTAGTGGTATGAGTATCAAATGATTCAAATATATATATATACATATACATAACTTCAAGACATTTGTTGAAAGATTTCCCTGTCTAGAATTTTTATAGTAGACAGTAGCTTTATTTTGACTTAACAAATTAACTATATAGATGTTATTAAAATTGGACAACATACCAGGGCACATTATATTTAACACCATCCTTCTTCCTCAATAATAAATTGCTCTTATAGACTTTCCATTAATATAATTTTGATTTCATCAATTCTTTCTCTGTGGTATTATTTTCAGTGACTTTCTAATATGTTTAAGCAATTGAATAAAAATAATTGCTACAGTGATTTTTAAAATTAACTTTGGAATAATTAAGAAATGAGAAAGGGGGCTGGAGAGATGGCTCAGAGTTTAAGAGCACTGGCTGCTCTTTCAGAGGTCATGAGTTCAATTCCCAGCAACCACATGGTGGCTCACAACCATCCATAATGAAATCTGGTGCCCTCTTCTGGCCTTCAGATATACCTGCAGACAGAACACTGTATACATAATAAATAAATCTTAAAAAAAAAAGAATTGAGAAAGGAATACCATTTTAATCTTCTTTCTTTTTAAATACTTCATTTTTTTTCTTCAAGTTACATCTCAGTAACAAACCCCTCCCTATTCCCCCTTCCTATCCCGCCCTTCCACCCTCTTCCCCCCAGAAGTTTCCCCTTTCAGTCCAACAAATGGTTCCTTCTCTTATAACAGTAAGTATTATACAAAACAACAGGTATAAATATGCCAAATTTATGAGAGTTAAATGGCCCAATATACCTTCCCAATGTCCAGTTTATACATATTTGGCCCCTGACTTTAACATTCTACTATCTAACCATCTCCATGAGTTTAAAGGTCTATATCTGACTCAACATTCATACTAACTTGCAACACACTTTTAAGAGTATCTTCTTAGATCTATAACACCCTCTTGATTCCTAAACAACTCAAAATTTAACTATGAGACTCTAGCTGTCTATTCTTCAACCACCTCAGAGACCTGAGAGGGATAAATATATTTGCTTATATAGGAAGTGCAAGGCCTGCAGCTTCCAAAACTAAGAAAGGACATACCAATGATTAACTGGACAGTTTCCATTTTCTCTCCATACATTCCTGCATCAGTCTTCAGCCTTTGGGTCCTGTTTCTATGACAGACATTTGTTGTAGAGCAGGGATAATGAAGGACTTACCTACCCTGTCTTGGCAGAGTTAGGCTGTCGACTTCCCTGCTACCAAGTTTTGTCCTTTTTGGACAGCAGTCTGTCTGCAGTTGGTGCAAGGGGTTTTTTCATGCCAAGAGATAGGCTTGCCACTAATTCAACCATCTTACAGTGGAGGTTCTTCGATGCTTATCTTCTACTTGGAGTAGAATAGGGGGTGCTGTCAGGCGCTGATATGTCTCGATATCAAAAAAAAAAGAAAATCTTGATTTAAGATAACATCTTTGAATGCCATATTCTGCAGATCTCTAGGGGTTTTTGAAGATGCCCTATCCATCTCTTGTATTTAGATAAGCAAATGTTGCTTGTCTCTTAGCAACTTGATTACTGGGTAGTTTAGAGAATATCTGTGATAGACTGTCATAGTAGCTAACAAAGTGATATGTTTGCATGACTAGCAGTTTGTTTTACTTAACTATCCTAGAACGTTTTAGGCGGTTGGTATCAAGAGATCAGAGCTTCACATTTTATTTTTAAGTATCTCTAGGTATGATACCATTAGGAAGCGTTACCTTTAATTTTGTATCAATATACAAAGATCTATTCAATTGTGGTTAAATATACTCTTAATTATGTATCAATATACCAAGATCAATGCCTATGTGGCCCAGTACAATCTTAATATTACGTCCATATGCAAGGGTCAATACCATTGTGGCCAACTATAATCTTAATTTTGTATCAATATACAAAGATCAATACCGATGTAATCCAATACAATCTTATTTTTGCACAATAAACAATGGTCAATACCACTTTAGCCAAATAAACTACTAATTTTGTATCAATATACAAAGGTATAAGGGCATATTCAATAATCTGCCCCTTCTTCTGGAACCTCCCTGTGCTACGTCTATATCTCATTTTTCTCAAGTCCATGCACTCCTACATAGGAGAGGAAGAAGGATACAGAAAAGGAAAAGTAGGAAGTCCCTGGGGCTAACCTCCAAAACCCATTAAGACAGGACCATTTATCAGCTTGTAGTCTCTTCCCCTAAATATCAGAGTTTTCAGTTATCCTTCAAATAACCAAAAAGAAGGGCGGAGAAACACCTTCCCCACCCTCTGGGCATGGGACGTCACTCTCTTAAAGTGACTTCCTGCTGATTTGGGTCGTAGTAGACCTGTTTGGGGCCAAAACCCAAATGGAAAAAATGGTTAAAAATGTTAGTACACTCCTTTTATGTTCAGTCCTTCTGTTCTCAGCTGTTTAGATGACCTAAGGGGTTTGTAGGCAGAAGCTGATCTTGCAGGCTTCACTGAGGTTCCTGCCGGGGCATTGTGTAGAGCTGAACGGTCCCAGTGACATTGGATTGCTGTGGTGGTTGCAGGCCCCCGATGGAGACAGCTATTGAGGAAGTCTGCCAGGCAGAATCAACTGGGTCACTAGTCCTCCTTGGTGCCTGATTCTGCTCTCTGCTGAGGTTTCCGCTGTCCAGCCGTCCCTGGGCTCCCCTAATGGATGCTTCGATTCTCCTGGAACGATAAGAACAGAGCCCTGCCCCAATCCCAACCCTAGGACAATTGCCCTCTTTTTTTTGGGGGGAGGGGGTGTGTGGGGGGACTAGGTAGTACTTCTCCTGAAGCAAATTTGGCCTTCTGACAACATACAAAGCTTTATCTTTCAATCCGGTTTAAAGAAGAAATCATTCTGTCACCTTGGAGCTAAACCAGCTCTAGTGTATATATTTTGAGATCCCAAAGGACAATCTGTCTGCATCGAGAAGGCCTTTTGTAAGTAGCCTCCAAACCTAGGTCCCTCCAAATCCCATGTGTGTGTCTCTGAACTCTAATTATTGGGATCAGAGACCTGTGTTTCCCATCTGAAGGGATCAAAGATGTGTTCCACCACTCCTGGATCGAAGTCTTTCTCTATTTAGAGTTTGCCCTGCATCAGGCTGACCCTGAGCTCTGGGATCTGCCCGTTTCTGTCTCCAGTGTGCTGGGAGCTGGGACCAAGGGTGTACTCTTCTTGAATGGTGGGACCAAGAGTATGATAAGGATGTAACCTGAAGCAACAAACAAATAAATTTATTAACTAAAAAAAAAAAAAAAAAAAAAAAAAAAAAAAAAAAAAAAAAAAAAAAACGGCAGGGGGCAAGGCTGAAACACTGTGAATGGAACAGAGGATACAGCCATTTGGCCTGGTTTTGCAGACCTCCAGGTGTAGAGAAGGCATGGAGCTAAGGTAAAATACAAGAGAATTGTGGTATTGGCCCATGCCTTTGACTTCAGCGGAGACGTGGGGGGGGGGAGCATAGTAGAGTTGGTGGTCTTATGTATTCTGGAGTCATACGGAGCGGGGTGGTGAGGGTGCATAGTCTTGGTCCCACCATTCAAGAAGAGTACATTTTAATCTTCATTAGCAATTAAACAATGGATTTAGTTTCCTGTCTCTATTTTAAGAAGCATTCTCATTCTCTCTGTCAAAGCACTGCATTCTGTACCTAGCATGTGACTCTCACTCAGTCTGTGTATAGATCATTCATTATGATGTGCCTCATCATTCTCATGGCCACTGTTGCTTCTCAAAATTCAAAATGCTTGTTAAACTAACATTTCTTTATCCAGTTCCAGAGTTTCTTAAATTTGCACAGGAAAATTCTCTTTAGAACCATTCAGTGTCAAAAAATGTGGACTATTTCAACATGAAAGTCAGAGGAGATGATTAACTTTAGATCATTATCCAGTCTGAAGATGTGTTCTCCTGAAAACTATGGTTCTTTTCTTTGATCAATGCTCAATCATATCTCAAATTGCAACTTACTTTTTTTTTTTTTTTTTAAAGATTTATTTATTATGTATACAGTGTTCTGTCTACAGGTATATCTGCAGGCCAGAAGAGGGCACCAGATTTCATTATGGATGGTTGTGAGCCACCATGTGGTTGCTGGGAATTGAACTCATGACCTCTGGAAGAGCAGCCAGTGCTCTTAACCACTGAGCCATCTCTCCAGCCCCCTTGCAACTTACTTTTATGTTCCAGTGGCTTGATCTTATTTCATTTATAAATATAAGCAGGATTTCTCAACGGCAGGCTAAACACTTTATGTTTTATATGAAAGTCTATTCACTTAGAGAAACAATTAACAACCAATGCATGTTTGTATTTTTCTCCCCTCTTGTTATAGTGGAAGGAGAAATTAACTTCATAGAGACATCAGATTGAAATGTAGGAGGATATTTCTTGAAAAATACTAAACCACACTAGTCAAAATAATTTTCTGCTTGACTACTGATATTTTGAATGCCATCCATTATTATCTAAGTCTGAGTGATTATATTCACTTGGTCATGGACTTCATCACTTGTTAAAGTGAGACAGTTTTTAGATAAGTAAATAAGATATCACAGTCATTGTCAGTGTCAGATAAAGTCATGATGTGGAACCACAATTAAAGTAAAGAACGCTGCTAATGAAAAATTACCAAACAATATCAAACAAAAAACAATTGTAATAAATTAATTTCCTTTGTACAGAGGGACATAGCTCTGATAATTTGCAACTAAAAAAGAAATAGTGAAGTAATTTGAAGTCATATATACTATTTTAAAAAATTCTTTTACTTAGTTCTCTCATCATAAAATGACCAGAAATAAATTAGAGTTGTGATTGCTGTCAGTTTACTGGGAGAACTACTATTTATAATCTGTAGGAAAATAATTCTGGACCGATAAAGTTTGGTATTTTTGTTTAAGATTCTCTTCTTATGAGCTTCTATCGAGGTTATCAATGTATTCTAAATTTTTGAAACACTTAATATCTCATTCTAAAAATATTGGTAGAAAGCCTCATTTATTAGGGAGTATTTCTAACAGCTGTTTGGGATATATCTAACAAAGAAGAATGTTTTCCTCAGAAACAGTAATCCAAGAGCGAAATGGCAAACATAGTAGTCACAGGACCTGGCCGAGGAGAACATTCTTCCATCACTTCAGTCACTGTCATAGAATTCTTCTCAATGTAATGTATCAGAAGAATTTTAAAAAAATCCATGACAAAAGTCACACAATAGGGATCATGTGGCCACTAGCAACAAAAATTTCAGACAATTTTTTTTTACTTTATTTTTTATTTCTTCAAGTTACATCTCAATCGCAATCCCCTCCCTAATCCCCCCTCCTGTCCCACCCTCCCTCCCTCAACCCCCCATCCTCTTTTCCCTTTTTTTTTTTTTTAGTTTAAGGTATATCTTATTTCCCCCAACAGCTCCCCCTTTCAGTCCAACAAATGGCTCTTTCTCTTATAATAATAGATACAATACAAAACAACAGAGGTAATTAGGCCACAGTTATGAGGGTTATATGGCTTAGCGTATATTCCCAATGTCCAGTCCATATGTATTTGGCACCTGACTTTAACATTCTACTATCTAACCATCTCCATGAGTTTAAAGTTCTATATCTAACTCAACATTCATACTAACTTGCACCACAACTTTAAAAGCATCTTCTTAGATCCATAACACTTTCTTGACTTCTAAACAACTCAAAATTTAATTATGAGACTCTAGCTCTCTATTCTTCAACCACCTCAGAGACCTGAGAGGGATAAATATATATGATTATATAGGAAGTGCAGGGCCTGCAGCTCCCAAAACTAAGAAATGACATACCATACTGGTTGTACTATCGATATTCTCTACTATATAGCTAAAATCCTACTATAAGTGAATAGATGCCATAAGCATCCTTCTGAGTCTGGGTTAGCTCACTAAGGATGAGCTTTTCTAGTTTCATCCAGTGGCTACCTGGACAGTTCCCATTTTCTCTCCATACATTACACCATCAGTCTTCAGTCGTTTGGTCCCATTTCTCTGACAGACATTGATTGTAGAGCAGGGGTTATAAAGGACTTGCCTACCCTGTCTTGGCAGAGCTAGGCTGTCGACTTACCTGCTTCCAAATTTTGTCCTTTTTGGACAGCATTCTGTCTACAGTTGGAGCAAGGTGTTTTTCCTGCCAAAAGATAGGCTTGTGACTAATTCAATCATCTCCCACTGGAGATTCTTCGATGCTCATCTTCTACTTGGAGTAGATTAAGGGGTGCTGTCAGGAGTTGATATGTCTCGATATAAAAAAAATCTAAAGTTAAGAAAACATCTTTGAATGCCATATTCTGCAGATCTCTTGAGGTTTTTGAAGAGGCCCTATCTATCTCTTCTATTAGGATAAGCAGATGTTGCTTGTCTCTTAACAACTTTATTTCTGATTAGCTTAGAAAATAACTATAATAGACTGTTATAGTACCTAACACAATGACCGACTTGCATGACTATTAGTTTGCATTTCTTAATTATCCTAAATAGTTTATGACAATTAGTAGGAAAAGGCCGAAACTTCACATTTCATTTTTTTTCTTTACCCCCTAACCCTTCCCTCCCATTTCTCTGGAGTGCAGTGTCCCTATATAACAGTCCCTCACCTCAGTTCAGAGGTCATATGAGGGCCAAGAGCCTCCTCATTCATTGGGGGTCTATGAAGCAGTACCACCAGTGAAAAGTGTCTCATTGCCTGGGAGAGAGAACTAAAAAACAAACAAACAAACAAGCAGATAAACAGATAAAAAAGAATAAAAAATAGAAAAAATAAAAATAAAAAATAAAAAGTCTATGTCCATGTTCCCTTTGGTGTGTTGGTTGTAGTATCGATATTCTCTACTATAAAGCTAAAATCCTACTATAAGTGAATAGATGCCATAAGCATCCTTCTGAGTCTGGGTTAGCTCACTCAGGATGAGCTTTTCTAGTTTCATCCATTTGGCTGAAAATTGCATAATTTCATTTTTCCTGATAGGTGAATAATATTCCATTGTGTAGATGTACCACAGTTTTTTAACCCATTCTTCGGTTGAGGGACATCTGGGTTGTTTCTAGTTTCTAGCTATTACAAATAAGGCTGCTATGAACATAGATGAGGAAACTTCCTTATGATTCCATGAGGAGACATTTGGGTGTATACCCAGAAGTGGTATGGCTGGGTCCTGAGGCAAAATGACAACATATGCTGGTGAGGGTGTGGAGAAAGGGGAACCCTACTCCATTGCTGGTGGGAGTGCAGGATTCTGCAACCAGTATGGAGGTCAGTATGGCGATATCTTAGAAAACTTAGAATAGCTTTGCCTCTGACAAGTTTCAAAAGTCCTATTCAAAAATGATGTTAGACTGTGAGATTGTGTCTCCTAGCAACATCAGAGGCTTTACACATAAAGTCTCACCAACATGGGAGCTGAACAAAGATGATATCATTAAACATGCCAAACTGAATAGGAAAAAGCCACATGGCTTTAAATTCTACTGTAAGAACTATAGGCAGCTTACCGAACTTGGGAGTAGAAGAGGTGGTCTTCTACAGGAAAGAGCATAATAATCCATTGACTGTTGCCAAATGATCAACCTTGAAAATGTGCATAGAAGAAACATTATATGGCCTCAACATGTTATATTTAGGAATATGTAGGTATATAAATGTACATGTATGCGTGAAATAATGGCCAGTAACTTGAAGGAGAGTAGGGAGGGGTATATGGGAGGACTTGAGGCAAGGAAAAGGTATGGAGAAATTTGGAATTATACTATAAGCTCAAAAACAACCAATAATATAATAAATAATAATAATAACGTGTTAAAGGGGATATCAAGCTAACAGGTGATACATGAGTTTTTCTTGTTTTTTGCAAGTTCGGTATTCCAGCTGTGCAACAAGCAAGGGGAGCAAGCATGTTATTCAGCAGCTGTTCATGAAATTTAATATAGTCTCTGACTTTCACCAAAAGCCATTTCAAGCTTTATGATCACTGGGGCACAGTGAGCACTTCATGCTTCTTATGTCTGCAGAGTCCATAAAGTATTTTTCATTCACTTTAAATATATATTTATTGTAAGTCAATACATAAAAATACAAGTTGATTGATGTTTTGAACCACTTCCTAAACAAATCCCTCACTAGAAAACATAGAAAAATATTTTATTATTATTTTACTATACATATATTTTTGATGACCAAGAATACAAACTGAAAAATACTACATAAAGAAAGTACATTATTATAATTAGTGAAAAATAAACCATCACAAGGTAAGGAAAATTATTAGTTTGACATCTTAAAAATACTAAATTCACTAATTGAATTTAAAGTTTCATTTTAAAAAGTAAAAAAAGACAAAGTGATTTAACAAATTAAAATATATTAGCTGGACAGGGGTGGCACATAACTTTAATTCCAGCACTCGGGAGGCAAAGACAGGCAGATCTCTGAGTTCAAGGTCAGCCTGGTCTATTATGTAGTGAGTTCCAGAACAACCATGGCTACACAGAGAAACCCTGTCTCAGAAAATGAAACAAACAAACAAACAAAAACCCATAAACAAACCAACAAAAATCAAACAAAAAGTAAGAAAATGCATTTATTCAGCACACACTATCAGTTGTCTACACGCTGAAAATACAGCAACGATCAATGTAACCTGGACCTAACTTATCAATTGAAGATAATCTCAAAAGGATATTTTCATAGAATGAGCACAGATGTTGAGAAAGTGTATTGTCAGGGTTCATGTATGGCATATCAGCAGTCATGTAAATGTAGGAGTAACATTTTCACATTACTAATTACCAAGATAAGAACAATTTAGGGAATCCAAGAGTTTAAAGCAAGCTATACTTGAGATAATTAATGAGATACTCAGGTAAAAAGGATGACCCAGCATGTGTATATGAAAAAATAACACTGAGGGGAATGGTAAGAGGTGTTTGCATAAAGCCAATCATCATCATCCTCAACACGTGGTAGTAAGATATAAGATAAATTGAGGATGAATAGATATTCAGACCAAATAAAGCAAAAATAAACAAAAAACAAAAACACAAAAAACCATGGCATAAGCCTATGATGATTTGTCAGCTAGAAACATGAGACAAACTTTTCAATGAAAATAGCTAAAACCATTTTTTAAAAAAAGTATAAATAAGAGGAACGTTAACAGAATCCACATAAAATCTATTCTTCAGGAAAGTGTCTCACAATTCAGGTAAATCCTCTGAAGGTCAATAAAAGTACTACTGAGAAGAAGGTATATTATGCAGATTCTGTAAGAAGATGAAGTGGAAAATATGACAACTTTTTTCAGAATTGCACTGGTGTGGGAAGTAAAAAGGAAGGTTTAGTAAGACAATGATTTGAGACCCTCAAGTCTAAAAGATCACAAAGAGTTAGCCAGGCAAAGAAGTAGGTAGTTAAGAAAGTGTGAATCACAGTGTAGAATATTAAGGTATGGAAATGGAACTGAGGGAACATACACATTAAATACATAAAGGTGAAGGGAGCATTCACATCACCCAGAAAAAGAAAAAGAAAGATTTGCAGTGGAAAAGAGATTCCAAGAAAACTCAAGTCAGTGATTTACTCAATGGAAGAGAAGAAAACCATATACCAAGAGATAAATTAGTCCTAATGAGAGCATCCGTGAGCTTTCATGCTTAAACCCCGAGATATTAGAAGTACAAGACGAGCATATAGCAAGATAGGATTCTGAACAGTTCTACAGCTTTGTAGGTGGAAGAATGCCAGGCCACTGGGCTCATTGGAACCAGTATCACATATCCTTAATCTGGAAAGAAGTCTTAGTTACTGATGATTGACAGGTCTATCACGGAGGGGTCTGGACTGGTTAGGACTCCCATGCAGCAAGAGTTAAAATGTAGAATGTTTTGATATGTTTACATTTATAAGCAAACTCAGAAATATAAAGGCATATAATTGCTTAAATGTATTTATCCTTTGTATAGATTCACATATCACTGATATGTTGGTTTGAAACAAGAAGGATCTTCGATACACACTGCATGTGTTGTTTTGTTAGGAACCAAGGAGAAGTTCTGAGGCAACCCAGAAATAATTATTGAATGGGGGTCGCCAAACTAAATAAAATAGCCTGAGATAAGTTTTTATAGTGGATTATATAGTACATGAATAGTCTTGAAATATTTTTAAAGATCAAAAATTATTATTTATAATGTATAATACTATTTTTAAAAAGACAAAAAGAGGGAACATTTAGCAAGAAATTATAGGAAAAGGAACACACTGTTTCATTATTTATGAGTCTTGTCATATTGTGTCCAAGGAAGGTTGGGGACAGAAGAGGAGATGGAGTTAGAGATATGGCCAGACTTTCTTAACGACAACTTTATAAAGCATGCGAAGAATTAGGATCTTTATTTGGACTGAAATTCTGAGTCCCACTAGATTTTCTGAAGAAAGAAACATGGTTGTACTGTGTAAGGTTCTTTTTTCTTTTTTTTCCTATTATCCCCCTGATCAACAAACAGGTTTTTTAAGTTGAGTTTTATGATATCTAGTCTTAAAAAAAAAAGATATCTAGTCTTGGAGAGAAATGGTAGGAATATGATTGTTTGTGAGCATTTGAGGTTATGAGAAGTGGCCAGATTCTTAATATGTTTTGAAAGCAAAATCAGTGTGGGAAATAAAACCAAAACAAAAAAAACCATGTAAAATAAGAGCAAAAAAAGTTAAATGTTTCTTTTGATATCCCATCATCACTTTACCACTCATTGGAAAGGCGCAGCAATAGTCTGACATTTGTATCAACACATTATTTTTAATTTGCATTGTGGCATTTATTTGGATGTCCTATTTGAATGATCATTTTGATATTTAAAGAGGTCACTCAATATACATTTTGACTTTAAAAATACCAATAAACAGGGTAATAAACATGAGTCTACTTACATTCTTCTAATAATGACATACATTTAGATCAGCACCATTTGTTGAAAATTTTATCCTTTTTCCATTATATGGTTTTGGCTTCTTTGTCAAAAAATTAAGTGGCCATAGGTGTGTGGGTTTATTTCTGGGTCATTGATTCTATTCCTTTGATCAACTAGTCTGTTTCTATGCCAGTGCCATGCTATTTTTATTATTATTGCTCTGTAATATAGCTTGAAATCAGGGATGGTGATACCTCCAGATGTATTTTTATTGTACAGGATTGATCTAGCTATTTTGGGATTTTGTTGTTGTTGTTGTTTTGTTTTCCTTATGAAATTGAGAATTATTCTTTGAGGTCTGTAAAGAATTATGTTGGTATTTTAATAGGGATTGCATTGAATCTGTATATTGCTTTTGGTAAGATGGCTGTTTTTACTATGTTAATCCTACTTATCCATAAGCAAGGTATGTCATTCCAGGTGTATCACACAGAGCTAGAAGGTCTTCGGATCCCTTTCTAGAACAGCGATGTTGCTGGATTGAAATTCCTCTACACAAATGTTTCTAAGAATTCTTTGGAAGGGTGAAAATCAGTCAATATTCATCCTATGTTTCAGCAGCAGGATTCAGACATTATACTGGACACATTACTCAGCATAATTAATAACTGAGCCATTGAGAATAGTTACCTTCTTTCTTGAGATCTACTTGTACTTATTCTCTAAGTTTAATAGAGTAGTGTTTCCTGTGTTTCATATAAGGCTCTGAAATATTCTGGAACTAAACCACCAAGTCCTTTCTAAAGAATACTTCTGGTTATATGCCATCCTTCTTTAGGGATTTGCTTTCCACCAGTGGCCTCTCCTCCACTTTACTCAATAAAAAGCAAGAGTATTTTTCTTGAGGCTGCATTCAGACACTTTCTTTTTCTACAATTATAAGAACTTCCAACTCCTTGGAGATTTTTAGAATAAATTGAAACTGTTCTTATTTGTCTAGGCTTAGCTGTGGAGTAATATGGTAAATGCCAGTGTATTTTATTTTCATCATAACTCTGTGAATAACTTCCCATAAAAGACTTCACAATTGTCTTCAGTCTCCTTTCTTGTCTTTAGAAAAGATCTGAGCTACGGACACCCTGGTTGTTTAATCTCCTCCTCTACCTCTCAGCCACCCCGAACACTACTTCTTCATGGCTGATTACAGGCACTTGATTTAAAGGAGCTTGCTTGCAGCAGTCTTTAACTTTGTTCTTTCCAAGTTTCTGAGCCATAGGAAAGGCAAGCCAAGTCACATGTCTTCATTGGTCCAAAAGATCTAAAAGTCTTAGTTTTGTGTTCCTTTATCCATTTGTTAGTTTGTCTTTCAGCACCTGTCCTCATATATTTCAAGCTTGCTTGGAACTTGCTATATAGCTAAGGATGACCTTGAACTCCTCATCATCTTGCTTCTACCTCCTAAGTACTAGAATAACAGGCATGAACCTCGAACATGCTTGGCAAAAAACAAAACAAAACAGTTATTTGCCACACAATTATCTTTTCCACCTATAATAGATAAAATTATAGGCTAACATTATATTTAAAAAGGAGTTGCTGATTTTCTCAGGAAAAAAATCAATTCTGAAATGTTCTTTAAATTGCTAATTTAATCATTGTGAAGCTCATTTAGAGAATATTTTCTGATGGGAAAATTTAATAAATAGAAACATAGAAATACTTTGTGTCTATATGGTGTCAAATAGTGCAAATATGGTTCATCATTTTATTTTCAAAACAATTCTAAAATTGATCTTGCTCTGTTTACTTTGCAGAGAAGAAGCAGTGTGATTGAGTTTAGCAATTTGTCTTCAAATTATAGTGATTGGCAAAGTAAACATCAGAATACATGTCTTTACTTGACTTCATAGTATTTGGGTTACTGTGTTGCTTCTCTTAAATGTGAAGTTCAGATACATCTGGAAGCTTCTAATCTAATTCAGACTCACTGGGTGGAGAAAAGACTCTGCTCTAGTTATATTCTCAGTTCAAATTCTGATCACTGATAGTTGTTTGAAGTTTTGTTGGGTAAATTCTTTGCATTTGAATTTTCCTTCTTACCTGCTCTTTAAGTCCCTGCATATCAATCACTACAGATTAAAGTGCTTGAAACTATACCATATGCCATTTAAGTTCCTGGAGGTTGACAGTCTGGACAGCCTTTAGCTGAACCCTCTACATAGAGATGCACAAAGCTGTGAATCAAGGGCAGCTGATCATCTCTCTTCTCTAAGAAAATGAATGATTGACTTTTCTTTGACATCACATGGTACACAAAATTTAGCTCCTGTTGGTTGTAGAATTGATTTCAGAGACTACTCTAATCTCCTGGAAACCATCTATAGTTCTGTTTTGTCGAGTGGAGACTGTTAGTATAAAGTTCAGCTTCCTCAAAAACAAAATAAAATAAAACAAAAACAGAAAAGAGAGAGTGAGAGAGAGGAGACACAGCCAAGGAGAAACAGAGGCAAAGAAAGAGAGGGAGACAATAGATAGTTGAAACTTCATGAGACACATTATATTTCATTCATCTACTTAGGATCTTATAAATTCTGCTACCTTTGTCAAAGAAATTCAGTGTTACAGCCTATAGTCAAGAAAGAGTATCATATAATTCCATCAACTCTATGAAAAAGTAACTATGTTGTTTCATAAGGGGTTATTGTTCACATGAGCAAAAGTGGTATTTTTTACATTAAAACTGAAGTGTCCCTTCCCTCCTTTCCTGCCTGTCCCTGCACTGTACCCCACTCCTATCCACTGATCCTCCTTTTTCTTTAGTCATGGACAGGTCTTCCATGGATAACAACCAAACATGGCATATCATGTCACAGTAAGACTAGGTATCTTACTTCCTATTAAGCTGAAATGGGTATCACACTTGGAGGAAAAGGGTGTCAGAAGCAGACAAAAGGGTCAGAGACTGTCTCTAATCCCAATGTTATGATTCCCAAAGGAAATTAAGCTACAAATTGTAACATATACACAGAGAGCTTAGGTCAGTCCTATGTAGGATCTGGGGTTGACGAGATTCCACCCCTGACAGTACCTGGAGGGCCAGGACCCAGATGCTGGATAGTCCAGAGTCTTAGAAAAAAGAAAACACAATTATTAAAAAGAAAAAAATAAAACAATAGAAAGAAAGGAAATATGATATAAATACAGACAGAAAGAAAGAAAGTAGTTGGTGCCTAGTCCAATTGTCAACAGAGGCTTCTTCCAGAAATTGATGGAAACAGAGGCAGACACCCACAGCCAAACATTAGATGGAGCTGGGAATCCAGAAGAAGAGATGGAGGAAGGATTGTAGGAGCCAGAGGGGTCAAGGACATCACAAGAAAACACAAAGAATTAACTAGCCTGGGCTCACAGGGACTCACAGAGACTGAACTGACAAAAGCGGTATTTTTTTGTAATAATACAGAATTTTATTAATGAAAATTTCCTATTATGATTAATTAGCCACAGAGATGAGATTGGAGTTTGATATACATTAAGCAACAAATCTTTCACAGCATTGTTCCTACCTATAACTATAGCTATATTTGCTGAACAAGGGAATGAACACTCTTCACCCACATATATCTAAGTACAAAGTGAGGTATTTATGCTGCAAACTAAATAAAGTGATTCATTGGCATCCTTAATGGTAACATAAAGTCTTATGTAATCATTCCAGCTAACATTTATTGAAGACCTACTGTTTCCTTTTTTTTTCTTTATTTTTTATTTCTTCAAGTTACATCTCAATCGCAATCCCCTCCCTATTCCCCCCTCCAGTCCCACCCTCCCACCCTCAACCTCCCATCCTCTTCCCTTTTTTTTTCTTTTAAGTTTAAGGTATATCTTATTTCCCCCTACAGTTTCCCCTTTCAGTCCAAAAAATGGCTCTTTGTCTTATAATAACAAATACAATACAGTACAACAGAGGTAATTAGGCCACAGTTATGAGGGTTATATGGCTTAACGTATATTCCCAATGACCAGTCCATATGTATTTGGAAACTGACTTTAACATTCTACTATCTAAACATCTCCATGAGTTTAAAAGTCTATATCTGACTCAACATTCATACTAACTTGCAACACAATTTTAAAAGTATCTTCTTAGATCTATAACACTCTCTTGACTAATAAACAACTCAAAATTAAATTATGAGACTCCAGCTACCTGTTCTTCAACCACCTCAGAGACCTGAGAGGAATAAATATATCTGATTTCATAGGATGTACAGGGCCTGCAGCTTCCCAAACTAAGAAATGACATACCTGTGACTGCCTGGACAGTTTCCATTTTCTCTCCATACATTACAACATCGACCTTCAGTCATTTGTCCCCATTTCTCTGACAGACATTGATTGTAGAGCAGGAGTTATGAAGGACTTACCTACCCTGTCTTGGCAGAGCTAGGCTGTCGACTTACCTGCTTCCAGGTTTTGTCCTTTTTGGACAGCATTCTGTCTACAGTTGGGGCAAGGGGCTTTTCCTACCAAGAGATAGGCTTGCGACTAATTCAATCATCTCCAACTGGAGATTCTTCAATGCTCATCTTCTACTTGGAGGAGAATAGGGGGTGCTGTCAGGAGTTGATATGTCTTGATATAAAAAAAATCTAAAGTTACAAAAACATCTTTGAATGCCATATTCTGCAGATCTCTTGAGGTTTTTGAGGAGGCCCTATCTATCTCTTATATTAGGATAAGCAGATGTTGCTTGTTTCTTGCCAGTTTATTTCTGATTAGCTTAGAAAGTAACTATACATTCTAATCTGAACTTAAGGCCATTTTCCTTTCATGCCAGTAAGGTAAATTATAGTTTGAAAATTTTATATTGTATTTTTATTATATTTTTAAGCTTATTAACTCTTTTCTTAAAAAAGTATTATTTATTTCTAGAACATAGTTTCCTCCCTCCTCCCCTCTTGGCCCCTCCCTTCCTCTCTCCTTCCCTCCCTCTCTCCTTCCCTCCCTCCCTCCCTCCCTCCCTCCCTCCCTCCCTCCTTCCCTCCTTGTTCCTCTACTTGGTACTCTCCTTCTCCTCAGATGAAGTGGGTCCTCACATATCATACTCCCTCAGATCTTGCGTCATGTGAGGCCTAAGAGCTTCCTCCAAAACCTCAAGAGATATGCAGAATATGGCATTCAAAGATGTTTTCTTAACTTAAGATTTTTTGATATCGAGACATGTCAGTTCCTGACAGCACCCCCTATTCTACTCCAAATAGAAGATGAGCATCAAAGAATCTCCAGTGGGAGATGATTGAATTGGTGGTAAGCCGTTCTCTTGGCAAGAAAAACCCCTTGCTTCAACTGTAGACAGACTTCTGTCCAAAAAGGACAAAACTTGGAAGCAGATAAGTCGACAGCCTAGCTCTGCCAAGACAGGGTAGGTAAGTCCTTCATAATTCCTGCTCTACAACCAATGTCTGTCAGAGAAACGGGGTCAAATGGCTGAAGATTGATGCTGTAATGTATGGAGAGAAAATGGGAACTGTCCAGGTAGCCACTGGTATGTCATTTTTAGTTTTGGAAGCTGCAAGCCCTGCACTTCCTATATAATCAGATATATTTATCCCTATCAGGTCTCTGAAGTGGTTGAAGAATAGATAGCTAGAGTCTCATAGTTAAATTTTGAGTTGTTTAAGAATCAAGAGGGTGTTCTGGATCTAAGAAGATATTTTTAAAATTATGAGGCAAGTTAGTATGAAAGCTGAGTTAGATATAGAACTTTAAACTCATGGAGATGGTTAGATAGTAGAATGTTAAAGTCAGGTGCCAAATACATATGGACTGGACATTGGGAATGTGTGCTAAGCCATATAACTCTTATAATTGTGGCCTACTTATTTCTGTTGTTTTGTATTGTATTTATAGTTATAAGAAAAAGAACCATTTTTTGGACTGAAAGGGAGAGCTGTTGGGGGGAAAAAAGAAATACCTTAAATTAAAAAAAAAAAAAGAAGAAGAGAAGAGGATGGGGGGGGTTGAGGGGGAGGAGGGTGGAAGGGTGGGACTGGAGGGGGGAGTAGGGAGGGGATTGTGATTGAGATGGAACTTGAAGAAATAAAAAATAAATTATTAAAAAAATGGAAAAAAAGAAAGCAACTATAATAGGCTGTCATAGTACCTAACTGAATGACCGGCTTGCATAACCATTAGTTTGCATTTCTTGATTATCCTAAACAGTTTATGACAATTAGTAGTAAAAGGCCAAAACATCACATTTCATTTTTTTTCTTTACCTCCTAACCCTTCCATCCCATTTCTCTGGGGTGGGGTGTCCTTATATAACAGTCCCTCATCTCAGTTGAGAGGTCGTATGAGGGCCAAGAGCCTCTTCATTCATAGGGGATCTATGAAGCAGTACCATCAGTGAAAAGTGTCTCATTGCCCGGGAGAGAAAACTACTAAACAAACAAACCAATAAGCATACAATAGATAAAAAGACTAAAAAATAGAAAAAATATATAACTAATATATAAAAAATAATCCTAAGAGAAATTTTTATTGACCAGTATTATCTAAAATACTACTTTTTGTGCTCACAAATAATTCAACTTATAAATTTTCCAATCTTACTTTTTTAAAAGTTAGTTACTTACTTTTCTTTCCTGCCTTATTGTACAGATCATTTATTTCTGTCGTTCTGTATTTATTGAGTTTTAAAGACAAGTAGTAAATAAACAAATAGTGCCTTCAGGACTGTAAGAGATTCTAGTGCCTAAGAATCCTGAAATAATCATATACATTTTATTCTTTCTTAAGGTTCATCAAAGTTAGCTTGTTTCTGGTATGTTTTGGTTTCATTTTTAAGAAATATCACAGGTATTTAATAAATTTCATGCACTTAAAAGAAAGAAAGAAAGAAAGAAAGAAAGAAAGAAAGAAAGAAAGAAA
>CAJQZJ010033410.1:2694507-2751978 GCA_907164525.1 Lophiomys imhausi
AGAGAGAGAGAGAGAGAGAGAGAGAGAGAGAGAGAGAGAGAGAGAGAATTTGACAAAGGCCAATTATTGCCTCTCAAAAATTAAAAAAATATATTATTAGTTAAATAATGTTAAAATATTGTACTATCCCATCAGATAGAAAAAAAGAAGACCTGGTATGTCTCACTATGTACAAAAATATGATGAAATAAGGAACTGGTAAGACATGGCTTTATTCAACATGGCATGCTTTTTCTGCTACTGAGGGTATATGGAAGAGACAGATGTGAATACCCACACTTACTCTACTATCTTAAACTAGAGTCATGGATTCTTCTTCCTTACAATCCCCAAATGACATTGATCCATCTTTTATTCAGCATTTAAGATACTTAATTATTCTCAGTAATCAGTAGTCCTTTCAATTAATAGTTCAGTGAGATGGGTGTTTTTGTATTGGGCCATTTCCTCCTTAGGGTTTCTATTCATTCGATGAAACATAATAACCAAAAGAAAGCTGGGGAGGAAATTATATATTTGGTTTACACTTCATACATTGTAATCTTTTATTAAAGGAAGCCAGCACAGGAACTCAAGCAGGCCTGGAACCTGAAGACAGGAGCTGATACAGAGGCCATGGATGGATGCTGTTCACTGGATTGCTTCTCATGGCTTGTTCAGCCTGCTTTCTTACAGAACCACCAGGACCACCAGCCCAGGGAAAGCATCACTTACAATGGACTGCACCTCATTCATCAATCACTAATTAGGAAAATGCCTTACAGCTGGATCTTATGCCTGCATATTCTCAATTGAGGTTTATTTCCTTCAGATAACCCTCGCTTGTGTCAAGTTGAAATAAAACTAGTCAGCAAAGCCCATAACATTTTTTAAGCTTTATTATATTCTAAGTACTGTTACAGTTAATAGAATATCAACCTTGAAATCATATACATACAAATAACAATATACAGATTGAGCAGGTTGTATTTATATATTTAAGAAAATGTGTGTTTAACAGCAATTATAGACATAAGGGCTAAAAAAAATCAACTTTAAAAAATTGCATGTGCTTTTTATTGAGACCTCTTGCAATATATTTAGAACACAGTTTCTCCTCTTCCATCTCTTCCCAAATGCTTCCCACCTACCCACTCATTTAACTCATTGGCATTTTTCTCTCTTTATTAAAAAAGGAAACTATGAAAAGCAAATAACCCATAATATAATTAAAAAGAGCAAAAATGCAAAAGAAACACACATACAAACAAAACCAAACCTCTGAAAACAAAATAAGAAACCATAATATACAAACAAAAGACCAATAAGATAAATAAAATGCCCAAACAAAACAATATGATAAAAATAACTATAAAAAAACACTGAGATTGTTTTGTGTTGGCCATCTACTGTTGGGCATGCGACCTGCCCATAAATGTGTTTTATATACCCAGTGAGACTCCATTTGAGGAAACTAATTTTTTCTTTGCAAATAGTTGTCAGTTGGAGATAGCTCCATGGGTGCTTGTGTCTCTTTTCCCTTCTCAGGGCTAACACCCTGTTGGTTTGTAGCTGCTCAGGTCCTGTACATACTGTCACAGTCCCTCTGAATTTAAATGTGTTTCAGTCCTACTGCGACTGGAAGACATTTCCTTGGTATCTTCCATGCTTTCTGGATCTTACAGTCTTTCTACCTCCTCTTCTGAATGGCACCCTGAATCCTGATAAAAGGCAGTTGATGTACACATCTGTAAGGGGAGTTAGATTAATAAATTAGGGGCTTCTGATACAGACTCTTAATATGGGGCGGGGCATGGAGATCAACTTGGCTGTGGGCAATTGACATAGCAGCATATGGACTAAAAAACAAGGTTTGTGGCCTGGCATTGTTTTCAGCTGCTAATAGCCTTATGAAGTGGGCTGAGCCTAGATTAGGCTGAAGCCAGGTGAAACAAGGAGAGACTCTATTTAAGGATGAAGTGGGTGAAGACAGAGATTTCCCATGCTAGAGAGTTCCTATGCTAGAGAAGACGAGATGCAAGGCAGTTTGTATCATCTGATGGAGTAGATGTTGGTGGACTGAAAAGCTGATTTCCAACAGAGCTGAAAAATTATGGCTAGTTCTCCCAGAGGCAGAAAGAAGCTGGTAAGAAGAGAAGGCCTCAGCAAAGCAGCAAAAGGCCAAGGACTAAACCCTGTGACACAGCTTTTGCCTAGAGAGGTTTGACCAGTTCAAACAGTGGCCTGAATGGAACTGTGGCCAGTCTCAAAGACTGAGGCAGAGTGGCTGAGTTGCTAATACAAACTGAATAAGTTGGCTTATGAGGTCTTCCAGAGAGAGGAAAGCCTCAAGCCTCATTTTAGGTGAAGCTGCCATAGCTAATTTACCCCAAAGGACCTACATCTGAGATATTCCGGAAGAAAGACTGTTGACTAAGTACCTTAAAGGATCTACTCCTGAGGTGTTCCTGACAACTGAGGACCTACCCCAGAGACTGTGTTCCTGACAACTGAGGATTTGCCCCAGAGACCTTATCCTTCTACTAGGTTAGGATTAGTTGTTAGATAATAGTTGTTATAGTTATTAATAGATTTTGTGGTTAGATAACAGGGGTTGCAATCATTCTTAGGGTTAGTAGTTGGTAAGTATTTATATTTGTTATAAATGTTTACAGTTATTAATAACTATATTGGATAATTAAAAGTTTCTGTTTCACACATCTCATTGAGGAGTGAGTGAAAAGTCTTGAACTCTCTGCACATTGCCCAGTTGTGAGTCTTTGTTTTATTTCCTATCTACAGCAAAAGGAAGCTTCTCTGATGATGTTTGAGTGAGACACTGATCTATAGTATAACGGTTATTGAAGTTATTCTACTGTTATGCTTGTTTAACAGAAAAATAATTTGGTTTTCCTTTAGGACGATGGCCTATGTCATTTCAGGTTCTTGGCCACATGAGCAATGTTAGTTATGGGTTCCATCTTATGGAATGGGCCTTAAAGCCAATCAAACAGTGGTAACTACTTCCATAATGTTTGTGCCACTATAGTCATTTCTTAAAATTTTGTATTAATTAATTTTGTTCTCTAACAATTTCATACATCTATATAATGAATTTGTTCTCTTCATAATCTCACTCATCTTCCTTCCTCCCTTATCAACATTATTATCACCCCCATTTTCTATCAGTCCTTTTCCCAGATTCATGATGTGTTGTGGGGTGTGTGTGTGTGTGTGTGTGTGTGTGTGTGTGTGTGTGTGTGTTTGTGTTCTATTTAGTTTAATGAAGACTACCTTGTGTAACCATTGAATTGGAACAATCCTTTGGAGCCTGGTGAGGTCAAAAGTAGGTGCACAACTGAAAGGCAATAATTCTACCTCTTCTGGAAGCAAATAGTTCAGAAGTGTTAAGTCCCTTTGTATCTACCCCACCCCAACAATGCCTGATGGTGGATGACCAACTTTTTTTTGCAAATCAATTGCAGGTCCATGAAACAGTGAATTTTTACCAATTTCTTTCAAAGACTTTTGTCTTATTTTTTATTCCAATTTCAAAAATATGTCTTTGACCCTTCTCAAATTATCTTTGATAGAATGAGCACAAAATTTTATTTTTTAATCTTCTTCATAATATTATGAGCACCTCATTCATTATGTTTTTATTTTTTTCCAAACAAATTACATCACATCTTTACCATTGTAGCTCTTTATTCCAACCCTTATTCTCCATATATTTGTTTAAGTTGACTGGTAATACTGCAATCATTGTATCTATAATTCAAAACATGGAATTTCTTCAAGTGGGGAATAGTATTGATGATGAGAGAGCTCATGAACGCTAATGATGTTCTACAACTAATCTGGAAAATGCCATGTCAATAAAGCTGACCCACAACTAACACACCACACATTTTAATGCACATTGCCCTTTTGGAAATATTAATAGGTTAAAATGTTCATATTTGCAAAGAAAAGAATTAAATTGTTGGTCATATTGAATACTGGGAATTTATGCAGCTTTTCTTATTAAATATGACATCTGTTACTTAACCAGATACTGAAGATACAAATATTACATACAGACATAAATATAAAAGGCATCTACACACTAGAGTATGATCATAAATTTTACCTTGAATATATGACCATTATTTTCAGCATGTATTAAAATAATCCTATCAACTTAAAACTATATCCATGGAACACTCCACTCCAGAGGAGTAGAATGGAAGGGATGGGGGGTAGAGGGTGGGAGGGCGGGACTGGGAGGGGTGGAAAGAGTGTACTGTGATGGAAATGTAAACTGAAGTAATAAATAAACATTAAAAAAACTATATTGATGATTATACTTACTTCAAAACCCTCTACTTTCCTTTTAAAATAAAAACAGAAATCTTAAAAAAGTGTTCCTTCAGGTATATAACATCACTATATCTTCTTTAATAATTCAAATATATTCATTTTAAAATGTATTCTAATTGTCCATTTATTGTTAGTCTCACTAGCATGAGCTCACCCATTTAGAATCCGATGACAATCTCTGGTTAGGGTTTCTTTGGATCCATAGTTATTTTGTGTATTACATTTTGTTCAGTTGAGGTTTGGTTCTCATGGGAATCCTGTTTCTTCCACCCCCAGAAATTTTTGGAGATGTCCTAAAGAAATGCCTTCATGTTTGACTCTCTAAAGTCTCTATAGGGATTTCTAATTTCAGACCAAATTTAGATTAATGTGTAGACTTGAGGTTTCTATATTGCTCGATATATATGAGGTTGCACATATGTATGGTTTTGTTAGATGTTCTGAGTGCACTGGATGATGTTTTCCATTAGTGACTCAGGGGTATGGGACTCTTACAAGCCAGAATAAAAAGCCAGGTAAGTGGATACTTTTGTATTCCAATGAGGGGGAGAAATAGCATTATTCTAAAGTACATAATTCAAAGATTTCATGTCATACATTCCACATACTTGATGCTGTGTACTAGCACTGTTGTTTGCTTTTTTTTATGAGAACTAAAAAATATTATACTCATTTAACCAGCCCATAGTATTACAGAAATATTATAAATGTAGCAACATATTTGGCTACTGAATCATCTCAGTGCTTCCTCTTTAATTCTCTCTGGTTCCTACACTATTCTCTTGCAAGACTTTAGACCCAGAGTAAGATTGACATCCAGGTTAGTGATTGTCCAGCTGCTAAACATCTGCACACCTCTTCTGAAGATAGCCAAGCAGAAATTCCTTTGAATATCATAATTTCTTTAAAATATATTTTCTTTTTAAATATTTATATATTGAAATTTTCATAAGTGTTGCACTGATTGGTTTTGTGTCAACTTGACACATGTTAGAGTCATCAGAGAGGAAGGAGCCTCAGTTGAGAAAATGCCTCCATGAGATCATTCTGTAAGGCATTTTATCTATTAGTCATCAATGAGGGAAGGTCCAGTCCATTGTGGGTGGTGCCATCCCTGGGTCTGGGGTTATATAAGAAAGAAGGCTGAGCAAACTAGGGAAAGCAAGCCACTAAACAATACCCCTCCATGGCATCTGATTCAGTTCCTGCCTCCAGATCCCTGCCATGTTTGGATTCCTGTCCTGACTTCCTTCAATGATGAATATGAATAGGGAACTATAAGCCCAATAAGCACTTTCCTCCCCAACTTGCCTTTTGGTCATGGTATTTCATTGCAGCAATATTAACCCTAACTAAGACATGTATTCATTGTGTTTTGATTACATCTTCTACTCACTCTCCTTCTGAAACTCCCCACAAACCTCACCAATCTCCATCTCAACTTCATGTCCTACTCTATAATTATTTATTTCTTTATACATATATAAATATTGAAGTTCAATCAGTACCTCCCACCTAGGTTAATTTCTTTCACTTCTATCTTAGCTATTACTTTTCTTTCTGTCTCTCAACCCTTAATTCCTTTTAATTTTGAAAATTATGATTATCTTGATGTACTTTGAAATCAACACTGCAGTAAGCCCAGAGAACATTTGAGTTATGTTATCTGCATTCAGCATGATCAAAGCAAGCTAATTTTGCATTGGTGCTATTTATTGCCCAGAGGAAATAGCACTGTAATTTAAGAAAGCACTCTGGATATTTTTAAAGCATATTGTTTAAAGAAAAACAGAGAGATTTGTTATTATTGAAACTCACAGTATTGTATCTTGAAGGGATGATGTGATTTTGACATTTCATCAAAATAAAACTCAGATAATTTCTATGGAAATGCTGCCCAGTACTTTTTTATGTTTTTCAATAAAAGTGTGTGGCTTCTTAGCTATTTCCTCATCCTATCCCATCATAGGAGAATTTAATTAATTATGTATTCACTTGCAATTGAATTTCTTCTTTTATATATTCCTTTATAATTTTTAAATAAGTAGGTACATTTAATGACAGGTACTAACTAAGTGTAGCTTACTATCACAGATATTCCTTGGTTCTGTTATTTTCTTTATGAAAAATTTAAAAAGCTGATGGTAAACTTTTCAGTCTCTTATTATTTTCCTGGTAACTCTTGTTCTCCATTAAACCGTTAGAAAAAAAATATTGTTTTGACTTTGCTAACACTTCTAGAACAGGCTTGCAAAGTGCACATAGCAAAAGCTAATACATATTTTTTTCTCAAAAATAAATATTTTATTGCTTTATTGTGGCTATCCTCTTTTCTTCCTCCTTGGTTTGCTCTCTCTATCCCTCCCTATCTTTTTCCCTCCCTTCTTTTTTTCCCTTCCCTCTCTCTCCTTCTGTCTTTCTTCCCCATCTCTCTGTTTATTCAAGTCAGAGAAACATATACCAAAATTAGTAATTATTTAAAACTTAATATGTACAACTGAATCATCACACTTTATGGTCAAATAATACTGTTTTTAATTATAGAAACATACATGTCTTTAAACTTAACAGCTTAAAAGATCTCAAACTAGTGTTTCTGTCTGCATATGCCTCTAACACTGATTATCTATTGGAAAGTAATGGACAGAACTCTGAGAAGTTGGTGTATTTGAGCACCTGATATCATGGCCAATGCTCTAGGCCTCTTAAGTGCAGTCTGTTAATCCTGAGACCAGCATTTCAAGTTAGGAAATATTATACTAAATTTAGAAGTAAGAAAACTAGAGTTTCAAAGATAAAACAGAATAATCAAGTTCTCATAAGTTTTACTTAATTTCCTGGAGATTTGGACATAGGTTTTCAGTATTTTAAATGTGTCCTTTTCCATTAAAAATCAAGCTGTCTGAAAATTAGTTTTCAACCCATTTACTTCTGAGCCTAGCCCACTTGGATGAGAAAGCTGAAGAATATTTTCATCTCTTCACTGTTAACTTGATCCTCTATTGACAACAGTAAGTCCAAACTCTTTAACTTAGGACACATGTTACTCCCAAGTTCCATTCCATTGGGTAAGATGTGGATCAAGTTTTCCACATTAATCATCTGATCCTGGCATTGTCCACCTGCCTATACTGACAAGATGAGCTCTTTTTGGCAAGATTTTACTATAACTTTTTTTTATTCCTCTATGACCCATGTTTTTTGAACACATTTGACATGTTTCCTTTAGTATGATGAGAAATTCCTCACTGGCATGTTATTAGTGAAACTATTTCTTCCGTGGAGTCATTTTCTTATGGACAATTCCAACTTTCCATCTATTTAAGAACTTGAAACCAAAGCTTAAAGTCAAGTTTAGATCACCAAGATGGTTGGTTGATTATCATAATAATCAGAAACACATTCTCCTTTCAACAGACAACACTGTCTACATCTGAATTTACAGGTCCCAGCACTTCATATGTTCACCCATCTCTTTTAGGAAAACAACAAATTAGAATAAGCACCATATGCACCAAGAAGCTGCCATGTGAATCCTAACAATAGTCCATATCTTTCTAAAACTGAATGTTAATGTACAATGGTTTTGCCGGCATCTTTCTCCTATAGGTTTCTTTGTATCTACTTCCCATCCTTTTCTAACCAATCTCTGCCCTGCCTTCCTTTTTTTTTTTTTTTTTTTCTTTTTCTTTCTTATGCTTTAGGGCAAGATACCAAGCACTGTGCTCACCAGTCACACACTCTTAGAGACTCTATTCTCACTCTCGTCTCCTTGTAGACAAATTCTAAATGAAGTTTACATGGGATTTCCACCTTCACTTTAACAGACCCTTTACAATGAACCAAACTGCCGTGAGCGTGTGTCATCCTTCCTCAACACCTGCTCCCTGGCGTATGGCCTGTTTTTGTGACTGGGTCAACTCTTCTAGTTTAATTCTTCCCAGTAATCTGTCTACTGTCTAACTTAGAGGATAACTTGATCCTTTCCTTTTCTGAGCTACCAACAACCACTCCTTATAGCTTTTCAATTATATTTCCAACATCTTTAGAATTCATCACAAACTCTGCAATTTGCAAGAATTGAAGTCATCACAGGATCAATCCTTTAAAACCACCAAAGCATAACTTCCTTTCCTGAGCATTTTCCTTTCCCATCTGCAACCCATAATATCCCACAAAGTAATATTTAGATCTTCAAATCAAATATATTTTCTACCTAAAACTCTGTTGTTCTTTTCCATGTATGCCCAAAACTTCCCAGCAAAAGACTGGTATGGTGGGATATGAGGATTTAACATTATATTACCTCTTGAAGGAAATTGAAGGTCCCAGATAATATAAATACAAGTTCCCAGCACAAATATCATAGGAGTTTTGTAGTGTAAATGGACAGTGTGTTTGTCTACAAATGAAAATTTTAGTACTGTTGAAGAGTTTCTCCACTACTGTGACAGAGGAGCCAGAATTTGAATTGAAAAGAGTCATAGAATGATCTTAAGTATAAGATCAGACTATATATTTTATTTACTCTATAAAATATTTGTAGGCATTGTTATTTAATAGAAATAGTAGTGTTTATAGAAAGTCTACTATCTAATACTATTATTAAATATTAACTAATTAGATACTTCCAGAAGGTAGAATGGTAAATTAGCACAGGCAAGATGATGGGGTCAGTCTAACTTCATTAATGGAAACAAGAGTGAATTTTTTGTAAAGAATATGAAAAACGGTAGGAAATATACTGTCATTATCCTCACAGGTCAGTGATGCTGAAAGAGTCAATGATAAAATATCTTCTTTGAAAATATAGCATTTATTGATTCCAATCCGCCAATTAGTAGTTACTATGAATTTTAAATAACTATTTTTGTCATGGTTTATGGTAAATTAAACGCTTTCATCTCTGAGCTGAATGTGGCAGTGCAACACTTTAATCCCAACACTTGGGAGACAGAGACAGGTGGATCTCTGTGAGTTCGAGGCCAGCCTTCTCTACAAAGCAAGCCCAGGACAGCCAAGGCTACAAAGAGAAACCGTGTCTCAAAACTCACTCCCCCAACAAAAAAGTTTTTATTTCTCTTAAAACATGAAGCAACCAAACAAGCAGAATGAAAAAATGTACTATTGTGCCAGGCCAATAAAAACTCCAGTTTTCCATTCAATGCTCAATTTGATTGATATAGTTAAAGTGTTTTATTCTGTTCAGACCAATGAATATGTATTTTTCTCTTCTCAAAATAATGTAATTAAAATCATGAATCCATTACTTTGTCATATTTCCCAATAAGTTTCCTGGCATGTGTATATGCCTAATTCAACCAAAATTATCAATATTTGCCCCCCCCCGGGTATTACTACTCCCTTTCTTTCATGATTATTAATGAAAATAAGTTTGCATTATATTTCTGTAAAATTATTCTCTCTGAGTACTTGGTACACTGTCTGCAGTAGTAAGAGGCTAAAAATGTATAGATATTATTTCTACTTTTATGAACACAGAAACCTGAAAGGAAGCTATCTAGTAACAGAGGGAGATTTTCAGGTAAAACAAATTATTTGAGTAGACATGTGAGGCAGGCAGGAGGCAGAGGGATCAGAGAATAATTTCCCACCCATTTTTAATAGGAAAAAATGGAAAACCCTGTTGTCTTGAGGAGACTCATTGTCTTCTGCCTGGGAAAATGACTCAACAGTTACTTTGCAGATCCTACCAAAGTTTATGAAAAGAAGATTTTCAGTTTGCTGTTATCTCTAGGATATATCTAATGAAAAAAAAATCTTATCTCTGAGAGGAACATACTTGCAGTGACTACAAAGCCAGCATTCCAAAAGTGAAATACTGTAATGTCACAGTCAGCCTGGCTTTGTAAATGCATTCCCTTCCTTTCTTTGATATTAAGGTAATGAGGCAAAATTCAAAGAATAAATATGCTACACAGAATAACATTGGTAGTTACTAAGCTGACCTATGCTACAGCATTAAGGAATAAGGTGACACATAAGTATACCGAATATATTTTGCCAGAATTATTACTGGCATTACATGAAATAGCCATTTAAGGTATTCTCTTGTAATAATCTTATCACCTGACATTATAGGATATTTCTGCTACATTCATTAGTATAATATCCAAATATCAGGTTCTCACTGAGTTCCAGCAACACCCAGGTTCCCTTTCCTATAGTTCGATTAGACACAAGGCAAGCAAGACATCCTGCTCAACTGTTTAAGATTCAGATCACCTGGTGCACTTTAAAATCTTGCTTCTTTCTCAGTCCATTATGGTCATTTTCTTTATTTATGAAACAATGCATTGTGCTACTTTCCCACTAGATTCTCCATTGTACATTTAAGGGCAAAAGTCAGATGAATTATATTATAGTTCACTCACAAGGTCTAGATTTTTGTTTGAAGCTTTAAGTAAATGATGAATGGACCAATAGGTTTAAGGTTAAAAGCATTCACATAAAATTTATTATCTAGTTTATTGAGGCTTATGATTGGTTGGATCATTAACCAGAATCATTGTCCCTTGATACGCATTTGGGCTTCTAGTTAATACAGTTTTCTGTTTTGAGAACAGGAAACAAGTCACATAAGAGCCTATTGTACATTTGAGTCTCATGTGAGGTGAGACCTCTCGAGGTTAATTGGACCAAGTGTTTATTCTGTACTAATTTTAAACCTCTTGACATAGTACAATAACATTTTAAATGACTATATAATTCCAAAAGTGCAAAACTTAAACAGAAGTCTTGTGAGTTCAAGACCTCCCTGAGATAGGAATGTAAAACAAAATGAAGAAAATAAAAAGATATATACTTACGGTGTGTGTATATATATATGTGTGTGTGTGTGTGTGTGTGTGTGTGTGTGTGTGTGTGTGTGTGTAATAGTGCATACATTAACTTATATACATGTATTTATTTATATTTTATATACATTTGTACATATGAAATATTATAATTTCCCAGTCATGGGATGGCTTTGTAACTTCATTCCTTTTTTTTTCTTTGATATAAACTTAATGTAGCAAATTTGAACTCATAAATACAATATTCAGAATAATATTGGTAGTTACTGAGCTGATCTATGCTACAGCATTAAGGAACATGGTTATACATTTAGTAAGTCACACTATAAAATATTGAATATTTTGCAATATGAAAAATGAAATATATTTCATTATTATAGTACATACCACAGACAATATATCCCACAAACATGTCCATCTTAGTTTCATAGTGCTCTGACAAAGGGAGTTAAGAGAGAAAGGTTTATTTGATCCATGATTCAGGTTAGTGTCCGTCACTGCTGAGAATCAAAGTGACAGAATCTTGAAGTACCTAATATAGTTCCTTAGTTCATGTTATGAAGTATTCAGTACTTCATATTGTGGCTCACTTAATGCTGCACCATAGATCAGCATGGCAGTCACTATTGTGTGTGAGCCTGCCTCTGGAAAGTCATTGTGACTTTATATGTCACAAGTCAACCACATACTTAACCATCTAAGATACCAAACACTGTTGCTTTTACTAGTATAATTCGACATTTGGGCAAATCATGTAACAGAGAATCAAATTTAAAATAAAGTTATGATGGCCTAGAGTGTCCATGAAGAAATAACAATATTAGGCATGTCTGGGAAACCAAGCTATATTCCACATGATAACAGGGTGAGGAGAAAAAAAAACAATAAAACAGTTCTTGGTAGTGTTCTGTTGACCTTTAGAACTTTTTAAAAGAAGTTTGACTTTCTCATTGCTCATGTCACCAAGTAGGGGTAGTAACATTAATTAACATTAATATTCATGCCATTCTCCACATTTCTGTTGCTTTGACTTGTTCTTAACTTGATTTCCATAAAAACAAATCAAAATGCAAAGCGGTGGAGCCCAATACTCATAAGTACATCTACAAAATCCTCCACACCTAGGACTCAGGGAACATTGGGGTAAAGAGGTATCAGAAAGACTATAAGGACCTAAGGATCAAGGTATTTGATGTGAGACTGTATCTCCTAAGAATGTCAGAAACTACACTCATAAAATCTCACCAACATAACTATCCAAATATGTGCTGAACAAGGACAACACCAATGAACATGCCAAAATAGACAAGGTAAAACTCACAAGGCCTCAACCCTACATGAAGAAACTATAGACAACTAAGGAAAACTGTGGATGGGTGAAGAGATCCTCCTCAAGGAAGAGCACACTAATTATTTGTCCAATGCCACATAATCAGCCTTGAAAACATACATACAAGTAACATTACACAGACTTAGCATCTTACAATTAGGAATATAAATGTACATACAAATACATATACGCATGCAATAACAGGTAATGAAAAAAGAGTCCATGAATTTGAAAGAGTGTGTGGTTATAGGGTATTTGGGTGGGTTTGGAGGGAAGAAAGGGAAGAGAAAAATTTTGTAATTATATTATAATCTCAAATATAAAATAATATCAATAGGGGAAAATCCTATTGGGTGCATTATTTGTTAGTAACTACCTTTCATGTTTTTCTGGATTTTCTGAAGCAGTTGTCACCCATTTCATGACTGAATCCTTGAGTCAAAATTGTCTTGCAAATTCCTATTGACTTTCTGTCTTAAGACATATGCTTTTCCCTGGTGGTATTGCCTTGTAGGCCACCAGTGTATGAGGAGGTGCTTGGCCCTCATATGCCTTCTGAACTGGGGTGGGGGACTGTTATGTAGGGACACTCCACTCCAGAGGAGTGGGATGGAAGGGTTAGGGGGTAGAGGGTGGGAGGGCGGGACTGGGAAGGGGGGAAAGAGGACAATATGATGGAGATGTAACCTGAAGCAACAAGTAAATAAATTTATTAAAAAAAAAGAAGTTGAAAAAAAAAGACATATGCTTTCATATAACTTGGGGCTAATGATACACTAGCCATATATGCAAAATAAACCTGAAACATTTGATTCTTTTGCTTTAGCCTTTCAAATGTTGTGATCAGAGGCATTCTCACCTATAAACTTGCCCTGCCATCTTATATTCACAGCACTCTTACCTCTCTATTTCGTTCTTTTTCTTTTCCTCCTTCCTTCTCTCTGCCTGCCCCCCACACACCACTTCCTCAAGGCATGTTCTTTTTGGATTCAGGTCCACATGAAAACTTAAATGACTATGAAATCTGTCGACTTTCTCTTCCTCATCTCTGACTTCCAGTTGGGCATTAATGCCCATTACATATTTACCATTGATGCAGTGTTAGACAATGTTTCCTTAGTGTTTTTCCTGACTGTGTGTGCTTAGATCTTTTAATTTGTTTCTTACTTGATTTCAGGTAATTTCTAAAGTGCTATCTTTGCCTTTATCTCTCAAGAGACCTATAGAATTGAAGCCAGAAAATTAACATGCATCTTTAATGCTTTTCTCTCCTTCATCTAATATTTGCAAGCTTTGCCATGTGAAATATCCCCCAAATGATCTCCACAGCTTTCTAGTCTACAGAATCATGTCTCTCTTCAGTTACTGCAAAGCTTCCCAGCTGGTTACCTCACAATGTCATTTTCTTCATTTACCTCCAAACAGGCATTGATGTTTCAGCCAAAACAATCATTTCATGTTCTTTTTAAAAACACATTTTAAATCTAGTATGATGTAGTTTCTACTACAATCTCTTGCTTTTAGAATAGAAGAGAGATTCCTGAATGGTGCTTGTAAACTTGCTTGACTCAATACGCCTTGTACTTCAGTCTCATCAGGTGATGCTTTCTTCACCTTGGTCTTGCAACTCCAATCTTGATGGACTTCGCTAAAATTCTCTAAACATGTTCCCTGCTTCCTTTCTTCTTGACATTCCTCTTTTTACATAGACAGCCCTGACATTCATGCCCACTGAAATATTACCTCCTTAGCAGAGCCCAGTTTTTGAAGGTTATTTCCCATCTAGTCAAGATTAAATTCACTTATTTTACACTGCTATAAACCATTTTGTTACTGCCCTGTAGTTTTACACTTGTTCTACACAATTTTACTAATAGCTAATACTTTAAATACATTTCTTCATGATTGTTTGTGTGCCCCACAAATACAGATACCTTTTCCACTTTATCTTTATTCTAACATTTAGTGTGATATTAGGCAGGTGATGAATGCTCAAAAACAAGTAACAAATACTTTGCTTTTATTTATTGTTTAACATGTGGGATTCATCTAAATAAAATGTATAGCAGTGACTTATTTTCTGAAATCAAAATCGACAAATCAGGTCTTATCCCTTGGATGAGTTTAACACTCTAGAAAGACTCCTAAAAATTAAAGTCCTTAGTGTGACATATAAAACCTCAGCGTGTAAATTACTTGTCCCATTTGTTTGACAAAGGCCCCTCAAGCAAGGAAGGGTTTTGTGAACTCACAATGCCAAGGTACAGTCTATCATGTTGGGGAATTCATTGGTGGCAGAGATTTGAAGCATGTGGTTATGGTGCATCTTCAGGCATGAAGTCGAGGGAGGCAATGATGCTGAGCGCATTTCCTTCTCTTTCAGTCACTTTCAGCCTGTGCAATGCTGCAGTCCACAATTACAGTGGTTATCCCGTCTCACTGAACTCAATCTAGATAACTCCTCAGTGGCATGCTTATTTAATTCTGAATCCTATCAAATTGATAAGACTAGCCAGCACCCAGTCCTTTTTTTACAAAAACCACCTTTCCCAGCTCTGTGTTTAATAGTGAACTGTTTCTTCATTCTGGAAACCTAAAAGCTGAGTTCCCAATCTGTTATAGAAAACCTCACCTAGCTTTACAATGTCAACCTTCCCTATTTTCCTAGAAAATCTCAAGTATTATAGTCAGTTATATTTTTTCAATATTCTTACACAATTTGACATTTTTACATAAAATTTCTTTTTCATTTGACCATCCAACTGAGAAATCTTCACTGTGAGAATTAGCTCAAAATTTTTCTTTCTCCATTAATATTCCCCTGAATTCCAAAATAAACTAAATTGGTTGCTGGTACTTGCACATATCCAGAGCATGTTTGTCACTTATTTATCTATTTTAAATTGGAATTATTACCTTGAAAGTCTTTCCCACTTGGTTAGGTGTTCCACGGGGAGACAGAGACAGAATCAGTTTCTGTATCAGAAACATGTGTATATGCAATTTTATTCAGGTCAACTGAACAAAATATTGCTCCTGTACAGACTTATTCATTTGCTCCCCCCACAATGATGTATAATGTTAAAATATTTTATTAAATTTTCTTTTAAAAGTTATGTGTATGGGAATTTTACCTGATGCATGCCACTGAAATACTTGCGTGTCTTATATAGGCAGAATTGAGAACAGGGTGCTGAATTCTATGGAACTGGAGTTTGAGACTGCAATGAGCTGCTATGTGGGTGGCAGAAATCAAACCCAGGTCTTCTGGAAGAGCATCCGGTGCTGATTGCTCAGCTATCTCTCCAGCACTTAATGTTAGAATATTAACTAAGTGATTTTTAAAAAATTTTCTTCTGTATGTATGGCCATTTAAAAAAACTGTTTACAAAAAATCATTATGCCTACTAAAAGGTTTGTTGATATGCTTCAATATTCTCCATAAGGAAGACCTCTGATTTTCAGGGTTTCTTAAAATATTCAGTTTCAGAGCTGAAAAGAAGCTTCATTTAAAGTACATTTTTCTCCTTTCATGTTCTGACTTCATTTTGTTATTTTGTTTATTTCATTAACCCAGATATGTAGACATAGTTATCATTATGATGTTCTATTTCTGCTTGCCCTTTAGCAATGACAATTTCTAATTTTTTCAAAAAGTGGAAGAGAATGGAGAATAAAGAAATATGATCTCTGAAATTCTTGTGCATTTTATCACTACATGATGTTAAAATTAAGTCTTTTTAAAGCAAAAAAAAGCAAAGTTAAAAATAAAAAAACTACTTTGTAAAAAGATCTTCTTAGACTGACACATTACTTAGATAACATCTCTATGCAGGTTATGTATTTACTATTTAACTTTGGAATTGTCTCTTTTAATTAAAAATGAAGATGTAATTTTAATTCCATTTTCCTTTATCAACTTTTATTCCAGCAAAAAAAAATAAAAACTTCACTAAGTGAATAAAGTAACAACTTTCAGGATATAAAACCTGAAAGAAAAAGATACCCCATGCAGGCTTTGTGTGTTTGGTATTTTGGCAGTAGTATGACCTTAGGCAAATCATTTTGTTTTAGCTTTATTTTCCTCACATATTAAACATGAATATACCATTCTTCAATTCTCATGAATAGGGCTGTTGAGAAAATCAAGAAGACAACTGTTTGAGTACTTATCCTAAATAGGGATAAATTGAAATGTATAATATATCACACATTAAGGGATAATTGCAATACCTAATTAAAAACATTTGTCACCATCAAAAAATGTAGCTATTTTAATTGAAAAATGGAGATTGCCTTAAAAAGTCTATGTTGTTAGCCGTGGGTCATTGTAAATGTATATAACTACAGATATTGTGCATGTATGCACATTAATTATGCATATGCTATGCACATATATAATTTGTATGTAAATATACAGCAAATACAAATTCATACACATATATGAACATACATACATGCATACATACATACATACACACACTCAAATATATATGTATCCAGGCTCAAAGCTTCTAGAGATTCTCAAAGTAGAATCTAGGGTTTTATGTGGGTATCAGCCAAGTTGAAGTCTGGGACAAAGACTTGAATATCAACTAATCTCTTTGCACACAATGTTTGGGTACATTTGTTAAGCACTCTTGCTTGGCCATAGCACCTCCGAGCCACTCAAGTAAAAAGTAAAACAAGAAAGAATGACAACAGCAACAAAAGGAGACTAGAAATCACCTGAGTGTTTATTCTGTGCAGTGGTGCGCATCAAGGAATTTGGAAGGATGGAGCTCAATAAAGGAGTTTTTCAATTTGCCAAGAGCAGCAGGAGAGGAAACTAAAACCAGAACAAAGGGAACAGGGTGTCAGTAAAACTGTGAAGTCTTTTAAGGTGGAATTATATTTCCTAACAACATATGCATTCAATAAAGTAAAGATATTTGATTGCAATTTGCACAGCATCCATTTGAAAGTTAATAATTAGCCATCAGGAGAAGTGACACTTCTCAAAATTATATTATAATAAAACATGTCACACTAAACCCTTTAAGGAGTGGGTGAATGATTTCATTTTGTTTCAGGTCACAATTGGCTTCAATGTATAACCTCGCCAAGCATTACTGCAGAGGAGCTTTTGTGCAAACTGAGTGTAGCGCTAGGTCAGCCCCACTCAATCACCGTTCAATGGGATAATCCTTCAGCTGTAATGGACTCACACTGTTTTTCTTGGATTGTTTTGAGGCCCATTGTATTATCTGAAGGAAGCCCATTGAGAGCTTAAATTTCACCTCTCTCCACACTCATTTTCACGTTTTAATTTACAGTCCATTTATAGATTCTCCCCCAAATAATGATTTAGCTGTTGGGTAATGTTATTGCTCAAGGTCCTTTCATTCTGTATAAACCCCCCTTTGTATTTTACATAGACTAGATCTTCTTCAGTTAGACAAGTTCAGCCCTATAGAATACAGCCGGGCTGAACCAAGGCCCTGATAGCATCAGTTAGTCACTTGCTCTGTCAATTAGTTGAATTGTCTGTTGGCATTATTTTTACAGAAGGACAATGTGTGCTGTATTCAAACATATTTTCTGAGACAAAACTACAATGAAAAACTGACAAGAATACATAGTTTATGTGAGGATAAAACTGAGAGTAACCTCACTTGAAAACTCATTAAATAAAAACAGATGAGTTTTAATGCTGATTCCCCTGTACCCTGGAGCTACAACAATTATGGCAATCCTCCTTCCCTTGTAGGGAATATTTGGAAATGGATATATGCTCAATCTAATTGATAACCATGAAGTCTCTACAGGGTTTCTCATTTGTATGGAGGAGACACATGTTCTGATGATGACCAGGAAACACCCGGAATTGGCACAACCATCTTTTTTCCTGTCTGAATACAATGAAAATATCAAAATGGACAGATATAAGAAAGAATTAATGCCTCATTGGTCATCTTTGGTCATTTTAAGGACTACTTAACCTTGGAAGTTTCTGACATTTTAAATTTCATTTTATGTGAAAATTTGACACCTGCATCTAAGGAATTTTGGGGCATTTTCACCCCTCATCACTGTCTCTCATTCTCTCACTCTCCCACTGAAACCCATCTTCTAAAAAATCTCCCTCACATTTTTTTTAGTTCAAAACCCAACATTACCATAACAAAATGCAGTGGTGACTGGGCCAAACTTGGGCCCGTAGTCAAAGCTTCAGCGAGTTTCTGAGTGAAAAACTGTGCCATGTCCAGAAGACAGTCTTACAGCACTCCCCGCTCCAACCTCTACTCCACCTCTTACCTTCTTTCTACACCTTTTCTATTATTTTCCCCAAGTCTTTCAGAGGAGGCAGCGACCTAGATGACCTGTTTAGTTCCAAACACTCAACAGTCGCTTGTTTTCTTTACTTTGACCTGTTGAATATCTATGTATTAATAGTTGTTCTCTCCATAAAGAAGATGTCTTGCTGTAGGCTGAGAGCACCACTAATATATGAATGCAGTCCCAATATATACAAGGCAGTGTGACATCATATCCCTTTAGGAAAACAGGAACAGGTTGTTCCCCCAAGGCCAATGACCTCCTTAGCCATGGGATCATGGCCAGGTCTACAATACCAGGCTTGAGCTGCCAACTGTGGAACAGACCACAAATACAATCACAAAATATCTTATAAGCTCATAATAGCCATGCCACTACTCCCACAAGTGGACCTGCTTTCTCAGGGAGGTCATTGTCACAATTCATGGCTTTAAAGCTGGTTACAACCCTTGATGATTTTATCTCACCCACCCCAGAGATAACATAACTTTGTCCAGCACTCTAAAAGCCAGTCATCTGGGAAGAAACTTCTAGCCCAGATTCTGTTTAAATTATCAATATCTTTCAAACTTAGACTGAGGTATCTTCAGTGATGGAGTACTTTGATCTCATTCTGGTAGTAAACCAAGAGTGTTATCATTAGATTATAATATTTTGGGTTCTCTAAGGCCTCCCTGACAAATACTTCCTAGGAATAGAACATTTGTAAAATTTTTAACCTTACAGTTTAATTTAATTTAATGTGATGTGTATCAAATGTCATAATCAAAATATGGCAATTTTCTATTGTTATCCTTAGGACATCCATGAAGAATCTGAGAATGCTTATATTTGACACATCAACTGGCATGTAATGAATTTTTCCTGATGAAATAATCATTAATGTATTACCAAATTTTAAATTCAGATATTTCTTATTGTTGGATATGATAGATAAAAATTTTAGGGTAGAGGTTCCAGTCCAGTGGCAGAATGCTTGCGTATTGTATACATTGTCCTGAGATCAGTCCTCAACAACACACATACATAAAACCTGAAACCACATAAATGGCCCAAAACAGATAACTGAGTTGAATTAAGCATGTGGTTTCCTAACACAAACTATAAGGTATTCTGTGAAAATTGTGCTTCCAATTATTCACTTATACGAGAAAACATTTGTTAAAATGTCAAGTAAATACCAAAACAAAAGCCAAGTACTAAACAATATGTTTGTACAAATTCTGTGAGCTAGCTGCTATAATATTGTGGGTAATTGGCGTGCAGAGAGCTGGGTACCTGTGTACCCTCTTACTAAACTTCCCCAGGAATCCTGTGCAGTAAGTACTTTCATTGCCCAGTATTGCTGATGAGCACACAGGCTTTGGAGATCACACAACTTGTCAATGCAAACACAGCTATTTTGGAGTAATCTGGAATTTGAATGGAGAAAATCCTCTTTTCTCTAATATGTTTAGGGTAAATGTAGTCTTGCTCTTGTCCGTGTCTGAACTACTGTGCTCTGTGGCCAACTCTCTGGCCCCTGGTCCCTCTCACTTTCCTTGACAATGAATCATCTCCTTTGTTGCATCCTAAATCTTAAAGATTGCAAAGCCCTTTTTGTGTTTCTTTCAGGCCACTTAAAACATTTCCCATCTTTCCACAGACTTAAAGTTACTATTATAAATAGATAGTATTTGAATAACTGTTGGGGGTCAACAAAAACACATCACTAAGAAATAAGTGTATAATTTAATGTTTAGCATTTCTGTTATTCAGAGTGCTTTAGCATTCCTTCCATGGAGCAGTTCATGACCCCAGTAGGACATCCTCCCATGTTTCTGGATCTTTTCCTCTTTCTGTTTCCTGTCTCTCAAGCTGTCAGTCCCTATCCATACTGAAATCTCTGTTAGTATTCTAGACAAAACATCTAAGTCTAGATCATACACATACTTACTTTTTTACATACTGCATAGTACACTGTTTATTAGAGAGCAGAGTTTTGGGGTTTTTCTTCTGTCAATCATGAGAACACTAGACTCCAACTACGCATAAATTCCTTTCCCTTAACATTGTACTAGGTATATTTCTGTTCTGATAGAATTTTCAAAGGTACTTGTCCATTGTCCTTGGAAGAAGATGGAAAATGACAGTGACTTCAAGGTCATCCTGATATAAGCAACAAATAGGGTATAGCTGTAATGTATCAAAGAAACAAACTAAACAAAAATACAAGGAAAGACTGAGAACTGGCATTAAATTTATGCTTATAAAGTTTCCAAATTTGCAGAGTAAGGATCTATTTTACAACAATTTACTTAATAACTATGATAACCTATCTTTTATTACATTTATTTATTCATGTGAGTGTTTGCAGGAAGAAGGACTAGCAATTATACATCATTAGGAGACTCAGAGGACAACTTCTGAGAGTCAGTCTCTCCTCCAACCATGTGGGTCCTAGAGACTGAATTGGTGACAGGTGTGTTTACTCACTGAGTCATCTTACAAGCACATTTTTCCACATTCTAAATATTTTAAATTTTCTACTAATGATTTTATTAAGTGAAGTTGAATTACTGTTATATGTCTCCATTTCCTCAGCTTTGAAACTTTTATGACTTAATTTACCACTTTGCTCTCGTCCTCTGCCCAGAAATGGAGCAGCCTTCTCTGTCCTTCCATTGTCTGTCTCCTTCACCTAATGTAGTCTTTATGGTTTTTGCTGCTGGTCTAGGGACACCATAGGGAAGTTTCTAATGACAGTTGCTACAACTTCCACATTTTGACTCAGATGACCCTGTCCACCAAAGCCAAACTTCCAATAAAAATGCCTTATTAATAGGGTTATCATACAAAACAGAAATGAATTTTAGAGTTAATGTAATGCTATTAATAATCACAGTAGCCAGATTCCTGTGGTCAATTATTATGAGAAGTTCATGTTTGGTGTCATTCTAAATTGTGAAAAGAAAGAAGACAGTATGTGACAGTAAATTTTTATTTTTCCTTATATATTTATTAATGCTTAACAATCACCTATAAAGTTCCTAAATCCTAAAACCCAAACCCTAACTGTAATACCTAATATCTAAAACACCCTAATACCTATAAAACAAGCACTTAACATTAACCTACATTTTTTTTAAAAGGATATTTTTTCAGATTAGTTCTCTGGGCATGGATCCATATGGATGGATGGTCTCAACAACTTTTCAGTCTTAAAGTCTATGAGTCTCGTTTGTCAGATCTTAAGGCAGTTTATAAATTTAATCTGTTTCAACCATTGAAGTGGGGTGGTCCTTATATGAAACAAGAATTTCCTCTGCAGTTCTTGTGTCCACTTATTTGCAAGATGAAAAGTTTCTTAGGCTCACTATTCCGATGCTTTGGGCCTCCAAGGGTTCTGCTCCTGTGCTTTATCCAATCTGACAACTTCAGGCTTTGAGGGGAGATAACTGTCCGTTTAGATGTTCTAGAACACCAGAGAGGATCTGCCTTGGGATTCAGGGCAGATCCGGCTCAAGATGGTGATAAGCAGCGGAGTGCAGTGAAGCCTCTGGCCAAAATGAGGAGGAAGGCCCCTGAAGCTACATGGGCTTGTGATTTTAATCCTTTGTTTCTGCAAAGAGTCTCAGCCAGGATTCTGATCTCTCATTGCCATGGTTCCTGGCAGGTTTTCTAAGGTACGCCCCTGTCCACAATCCCATGATCAAAAAAAAAAAAAAAAAAAAAATTTCATCTGACTTTGACGGACTTTCCAAGCATGTTCTTCAATGTCAATTACATGCATTTGTAATTGGTAATGGGATCTGCCCATACCCTTCACCTGAGACGCCAAGCTTCCAAAATCCCTAATCCTACCACAACAGTATTTGAATTGTTACCTCTTAAAAGGCACATTGGGTTTATATCCAGGCTCTTCCATGCTCTGTGAGATGTTTGGTAGCAGTTAACAACTTGTGCCCATGTACACAGATAACTTTGGTCCAAAAGGAAAATCCATGAAACCACCAAATGCCAGCTATTTTGCATTTCAATTAATATCCTGACCACAAAAAAAACCATACCCCCCCAAAAAACCCACAAAATCTCAAAACAACAAAAAATTAAAAAACAAAAACAAAACAGCAATGTCCAGAGGCTTTCACTATTTCAGGTACATTTAAATAAAGCTGGATAAGAAACATTGATGTAGAAGGATCAGACCATATACTTAATTAATCTTATAAAAATATAATATGCTTCAAGAGGATCATTTCCTTATTGTTCTCTGGCTAAAAAGTACAGTCTGATATTAGAAATCACAGATCAAGCCGGGCAGTGGTGGCGCACGCCTTTAATCCCAGCACTTGGGAGGCAGAGGCAGACGGATCTTTGCGAGTTCGAGGCCAGCCTGGTCTACAAAGTGAGTGCAGGACAGCCAGGGCTACACAGAGAAACCCTGTCTCGAAAACCCTCCCCCCAAAAAAAAAAGAAATCACAGATCAGAAACAACACACACACTAACATACATACATATACATATACATATATGTATATATATAGAAAGAGAGACTATATATAAAGTTGTCAATAAAAGTGAAACTTTAGCTTACAGAAGTACAATATTCTAGCCTCAACTATGACTATATGTAAATATATAATTTCATATAAATTCTTTACCTACTGATAGTGAACTATGCTTTATGTTTATATATGTGTGTGTGTATATATATACAAACATTGAGATTATATATATACATATATATATTTCCCTTCTCAAGAATGCAAATTTGTGTTAAAAATACAAACACACAGCAGTTTATTTCAATTAATTTATGACTAAGAGTTTGCTATTTATGGGTAGATCTTACATAAGGAAATATCTAACTTTGCCTTCAATAAGCCACCTTCTAAGGGGAAAACAGATAAATCTTGTCACAGTTAGAGGAAAATATTTTGAAAATGCATTCTCTAATTGTTAAAAATATTTTCTACCTGTAATATACATTTGCTTATTAGTTTCTGAGAAGTTGCATTAGGCTCTAGCAGTTGTTCTAAAAACAGTTAAGAACAAATGAACCAGAAATACTAAAACACTAAGCCTATCATCTACTTTGAATACTTATACAGCACTGAGACAATCTAAATTCAGTATATGTCAAGAAATGCTAAGTTGTTAATATGAAATTACGAAGCAGAGTCTTGCCGTTTACTACTCCATGAAATTGAATGATGCAAAGCATCATAAGGCCTAGCAGCTTTAGTAACTTTCATTAGGTCTCCAGTCACTTGCAATTGCCGGTTGCTGTAGACTGTATTCAAGTAGGCATTTCACATGTTGAAAACGGCATAATGCTTTACACTGTCTCAAAAGTGTAGTAAGCACTTTGTTGGTGAGTTGCATAAGGAAATCAAAGAACCAGGTATTCTAAAATAATTTTCAGTTCATTTATGAAGTGTAGACCTATAGCAGTAAGGAATTATAAGATTTTAACCATAGTTTTAAGTTTGTGAAAGTCATAAATCTCCCATCTTGAGTTATGGGTTGAATGGATAAAATTTTCTTTCTAACATAGAAGGAGAAGCTACTGTCTTATGGCTACTATGAAAGTATAACCAAGAAGATCGGCGTTGATGTCTCCAGGAGGCTGTATGAGTGTCCTTAAGCGTGAAGGCACATAAACAACTCTATGTCCCTTCTGAATAATCTCGCTCTCATCTTCATGTCTCTTCTCAACAATTGGTTTGTTTTCATTGAAAAGGCATTTCGAACTGTATATCTAACTAGCAATCCTTTAAAGTCACAGCTGCAGAAAGGTGATATATCCATCTTCAAGAGCAGCTGAGAGAAACTGGAAGATGAGGAAAGCATTTTCATGAGGGATTCAATTTGCCCCAGAAATGTGTTTATTTTTCATTTTGTTTTGGTAAACTCTGTGCAGACAATCAGAAATTACACACACACACACACACACACACACACACACACACACACACACAATTTTAAGGGAATTATGTGAACATCTTCTAATACCCACAATTCTGCATTCTGATTTCCTCTATTAATTATGTTATTTATCTGTTGCTCATTGATTTTTGGTTTTATACATTTTTTTACACATGGTGCCTTGTTGTATTCCATGTTACTCACATTTTTGACTATCCTTTATAAAATGTATAATATTTTGTGCTGATTTGTAATTTCAATACTAAGCCAAATTTTCATATGAATAAAAGAAACATGTGTGTTCCATGCCTGACTTAATATATTATCCAGGTCAGTATTTCTGTGTTGCTTTTATATTTGTTTGTTTTTTAAGCTATTCTACCCATTCCAAAAGGAGTTAATGAGTATTCAGAAGTGAACGTTTACAGTTTTATAAGTAAAAGTTCTTGTGGACAACTTCATTTGAGTGAAACATGAGAAAAGTAGACCAGGGCACAGACACATGCATTTTATTTAACTGCATTTTCAGATAGCATTCAAATCAGATGATTGTCAGAAATTTTGAAATGTCGACTGACTCTTTTCCTGGGGTGTAAAATGAGGGTGGCTGACTTTTTAATGAGTGAGTACTTGATACTTGCTGTGTGTCACAGTTTTTCACTGCTGCTGTTTATTGAGCTCTTCTACTGCTGTGGGAGCTGTAGTAGTTGTTCTATAAGTATTGTATTTAATCCACTCGACACCTCTGACAGATCCGTTCATATGTGTGAGAACTGCTATTTAACCTTCTGTAGGTCCCACATGTTCAGTCAGGACTAATCCTAGGTGAAGTTATTCCAAAGAACCTCTACTTCCTTTCCTTTATAATTTGCCACTATCTTAGGAGTAGGAGGATTAGCCATCCAACACATCTGACAGAATTACACATTCAAGGCTCACATCAGGGATCATAGGCTTCCCAAGCTCTAAAAATGAAATTGCATCAGAAATAGATGTGTTAGGGTTGCCCCAAATATGTATGCATGCATATGTTCATTTATTATTCATATGCTAATGAATTAATTAATTAGTATCATTTACATTATTTATTATTATAAATATATTTTACATTATATATTTTATATTATTATACATATATAATTATAATTATATGAATTAATTAATTAATCAATTAATTTATATACTGATATTGAGTTCAGTACCTTCAGAATCACTACAAAGTCCTCTGCCACTGAGCTGTTTCATCCACAACAGTTAGCTACCTCTATAGTCAAAACAGGAAATTTCTTTTCAGGAAAAAAAAATCCTGAAATAATTAAACTCATTGGATATGTAACTTAAAGCACAGTAAGCATGCTGTGTTTCAAGTTGTTATAACCTCTCAAATGGAACTCAAAGTTACTAATTGTGCCACTATTTGCTTTGAGTTTCACATAACTCCCCTTCTAGTTTCCCCTCCCACAGTGCATTTTATTCATATATCAGTGCATTTTCTGGATGCTAAAGAATACCTCACCCATAGGACTTCTCCCTGGCCCATTTATCCTTGTCTTCTCGATTTTTAGGACACAAAATATTAAGTTTACAAAACATTTTCTTAGATTATTCCTAGCAACTTTATCTCTCCCAATTCTGTTCTAATTCACATTTTTATTTATTGTTCTAATACTTATCATAAATTAAGATAGTTTTAAATCATTTTCTGGAGCAAAGTTTTATTTTTTATTCCATATATTGTAGTTCTCAGATATTTTTGCTTGCTTTTCATCTGTTTTCTGTTTAGCTAGGAACAGTGTCAAGACTGGATAATTAATTATCTCTCACTTTTATCTAGTCTTGTCACGACTTTTTAAAAAGTAAAGTCCTTATTCAAGGAATTAGAATATAACCCAGATGATTCAGAATTCCTCTTTTTGTAATTAAGGTATTTAACAACAAATATATATATATATATATATATATATATATATATATGTATATATATATGCAGTGAAGTTGGTGAGATGACTTGAGAAATAAGATACCTGTGTTGCAAACCTGCTGTCTGCAGTTCATTCCTAAAGTTGGAAGGAGACTGTGGTAACAGTTTTTGTTTCTTAAAAAACCCAGTTATAATATGAAAATATTTTCATTGTAATTCCAGGTATGGGATATGAGACTGCTTTAATTTTTATACAGCTGTTAACTATAATTGTCTCTCATTCTCTAGGAGGGGCATGGTTTGCCAACTGCAGAAAGTTTAATCCTGAGAAGTCTGGAGAGAGGTATAAATGCCAGAGCCCAGAGAAGAAAGGGAAGTGGAACTCTGAAGGAGGAAGTTGCTGTTCTCCTTGCTGGTGTTCCCCTCGGTTGTTGCTGATTCCTTTTGCTGCTGTGTTTGCTGTTGCTGGTTTTCTGGACTTCTAGATATCCTGACTACTGAGACTGATATTTCCCCAAAGTACCCTACCACTCTAATCAGCAAGAAGTAGTTAAAAGAGACCTATGTCCCTTTCCTCTCTAAACTTCTTTCTCTTCTACCTAGAGTTGGGGTGTTGGAAGGAATAAGGGTTGGAAGAAAGGTAGAAGTTTAAAAACAATAAAATAAAAAGGTGTCAAAATAAATAAAAATCTGTCTACTACAGGAGACAAGTGACTCCACAAAGGTGCCCTCCGACTTCCAGACATACACTGTGCCGTGGGCACACCCCATCCCAAACACATGTTAGCACATACACACAAGAGGAGCACATTTAAACAAAATAAAAATAAAAGAAACATTTGTGGTGAACCTGCCTCAATATTTCTGTGTTGAAGAGATTGATAGGTGCTTGCAATAGTCTTAGTTTCCATATCAATTGTTTGTGGAGATTTGTCATGTTCAGTATGTCTTCCATCATTAAATTGCATACAGAGCTCACGAGTTTGATTCTTTTATTATTGCATTTGTTTAACTTTAAGTCAACCTTTATTCTTTTTATTTATTATTTTACTTTTTTGGAATAAGTTGAATGGTTTCAACATCTGTGGTTAATACTATTCTGTCTCTGCAAACTAAATCATGCAGTCTGTGAGATCAGAGACTGTCTTGTACTGTGAGCATCAGGATTGATCCACTCTCATGGCTAGTGTGCACCTAATAATCATTTTTGAAAGAATGAATAAGTAAGTTTAACCATTGAGCATCCTGAAGGAGCTTAGAAGCTGGAATAATTAGATCTAAGTGATGACAATGCTCCTAGTTCTAAATCCTCTAAAGTTTTCCCATATTATGTGTTGTTTCCCTTAGAAAGAAGAATATGAGGCTTGCTGTTCTTTTATGTGACAAACTCCCACATGTAGGGGTTAGATAAATTAGATTTAGAAAATATATAGGAGTTTCTGATACTGTCTCTTAATTCGGGGCCTGAAAAGCATTATCAGCATGAAGTCAGGAAAAACAGGAAAGACTCAATAGACTGAAAAACAAGTTTGAAGTCAGGAAAACAGGAAAGACTCAATAGACTTGAAGAAACAAAGTATCTGGCCTGACACTGTTTTCAGCTGCTAAGTGGGCGGAGCCCAAATTAAGCTGAAACAGAGTTCCTCCTATTTAAGGACAGTGCATGGAGCCCAGAAGAAGAAGAGGCCCCTGATGCTAGAGAGCTCCAAGAGTCCTTCTGAAAAAAGGGCTGGCCATTGATGGCCAGCTCTCTCCCTGAAGCAGAAAGAAGCCGGTGAACAAAGAAAGCCTGAGCAAGACACCAAAAGGCCAAGGACTGGACCCTGTGGCTCAGGTTTTGCCTGAAGGGATTTGATCTGTCCGATCAGTGGCATAGGGGAAATTGTGCCTGGCTTTAAGGACTGAGGCAGAGCAGCTGAGTTCCTGATTTAAAAGAAGTTGGCCTGCAGACGGCTGGGGTCTCCCACAGAGAAGAAAGCATGAAGCCTTATTTAAGGTGAGACTGCAATAACCAACTTACCCTGACGAACCTGCATCTGAGAGATCCAGAAAAAGGACTGCTAAGTGCATTAAAGAATCTACAACAAAGACCGTGTTCCTGACGACTGAGGATCTGCCCCAAAGACTAAAAGGTTATGAAAGTAGTTGTTATAATTATCAATAGGTTTAGTGGATAGGTTAAAGGGGTTGTAGGAATTTATAGGATTAATAGATAAGAAATTGTTAGTGTTTGTTATAAGTGAATTTAGTAATAAATAAATAAGTGTTAAATAATAATTTAAAAATTCGGTTACACCCACATGTTTTCATTACCTATAGAAAATGACATGTACTCATATACTAAATGAACCCATATTAAGTTTACTTTGAGTGACCTTAGGAAAGCCTCTTCAGCATTCTTGGAATCTATTTTTCTCCATAAAGTGATGAAAGGATACTGACTTTCATGATCAGGATCTCAGGAATACTTACCACCTTTTTCTGAATTCTTTTCCTTTCCAGGTACTTTGCAAAGTCTTAATAGTGAGACATGGCAAAGGTGCCTGTGGATGACAATGGTGCATAGGCTCAATCTTCTGCCCTATCTCTTTCCTCTTCTCCGTTGAATGTATGCCAAGGACTCAGTATATGATTATATAAAGTGAATTAGCATTATTGCTCAAATTTAGCAAACAGTAACTCTGTACTTGTTTAAACTGATAAACAGTGTTGTTGATAGAAGAGGTAAGGCCACTTAGAACTAATTAAAACTATAACTACGAGGATAATTATGAACATTGATAAGGTCAGAGTTGCAATACAGTAGCTGTGTCTAGTTACATATTTTTGATCAGTTTTGTCTGTAACTAACATATATTTATGAAGAGTATAGTTACACAATTTTTTAAAACCTCTTTTTTGTATATTCATGTGTGTGCATTCAGATGCCCACATGTTTGGAGGATATATGCTGATGGTGGGTGTCTGATGCAATTGCCCTCTACCCTATCTTTTAAAACAGGGTGTCTTGTTGAATCCAGCATTCACCAACTGGCTATTTTGGTTAGCCAGTGAGCTCCAGGGATCAAAGTCACTCTGCCTCCCCACTTCCTAGACCTAGAGTTGCTACAAACTATTGTGCCCAACTTTTCTTTGCAGGTGCTGAGGATCTTAACTTAGGTGCTCATGCTTATGTGATAGGAACATATTGCCTGAGTTACATACATGATTTCTGTTTGCAGTGTTATGAATGCTATGCTTATTAATGTCATCCTGTGGAGCTCACTCCATCAACTATTTGTCTGATTGTTTTTGACACTTCTTTCTCCAGTAGCTATTCTCTACTGAAGAAAGTTTCCATGAATTTATAAGGACTATCACATCTACTGCATTCTACATTTATAGTCATTCTCCTTTACTTAAAAAAAAATGTATATATCTACAGGAAAAGGAACTTACACTCTTTGTATTTTTCTATGACTCTTACTTTCAAATTTTTATATTTTTCTTTCTAGTTAAAATGTTTTCCCGAAAATTACTTGTGCTGAAATAGAAAAAACAAAAGCTATTATTAATGTTAGGGCAAAATATAGTGGTAGAGCTTTTGCTTAACACACATGAAAACCAAAGTTCAACCCCAAACCTACAAAAAAAAAAAAAAACTAAATAAAATTAAAGGCACCAAAAGATATAGATGTTATGTGTGGGATGTGTAGTTTGGTAGCTTAGCAAGCAAGAGGCCAAAATAATCAATAAGCAAGCAAAAAAATCAACAGCACATTTGCAAAATCTCTCTGAGTACTTGGCACTGGAATACGCTGAGCAAAGTTTCTTTCTTTAGCCTTGGTCTTTCTAAACATGACAGGTGGGCATTCATTTCTTTTAGTAGATACCCATTCAGTCCTCCCTCACCTTCTTGGGTCATGAGTTCCTTTAATATATGATGCAATAATAATTAGTGGAAAATGAGGCCATCACTTGAAGGGCAGTGGGAAAAAGGTATACATAATGCTTTAGAGGGAGGCAAGGGAAGGGAGAAATATTGTAAATTATAACAAAATTAAAAAGTAAAAAATAAAAAAATCTAAAAATGATTCATGTATTTTTTATGTACAAGTATATATCTATGTCTGTCTGTATATGTCCATGTCTACGTCTACATCTCTGTCTCTCTCTATGTCTATGTCTATATGTCTATGTCTCACTATGTCTGTGTCTACATTTATGCCTATGGACAACCTGTGTGCCTGGTTCCTGCAGAGAGCTAAGGAGGATGATCTTATCTCCTGGAATAACAGTTCCAGTGTGATTCACCATGTAGCTGCGGTTAACTGAGCTCAGTTCCTTTGTAAAAGATGCAGGTGCTCTGAAGCACTGAGCTATCTTTTCACCCCCTACCAAATTCTTTTGGAAGGTCTGATTGAGTTAGCTGTTTGTAAAAATAAATATTTAAATTTTTTATTTCTCTTAAGCTATGCTAAACATGCATATATGTCAAATTCTTATTATCACATAGGCCATTTCTTCTTTGAAATAAGTAACATTAAAGAATTTTTTCCAAAATACCAGATTAAGATGGCAACTATTATTTATCATTCATTAATGATAAATTTATTGAATCATTTCTCCTACAGATATCTTGAATACCTTTATTTTCTGTGGAATAGAATGCATTCAATGGCTCATCAGAAAAGACATTCCTATCTTCAATTATTTCTACTCTTTCATTTATTCAATTACAACTGTTGACAAATTTCTACAAATATTAATACCTCTAATTCTTCATTCTCCATATTGACAATATGCTAGGTTAGCCTTTTCTTGTGTGTAATATACATCATTCTGAAAAGTCTCTAATTTTTTTATTGTGTGTTTTGAGTTTGAGAGGTGTGGGGCAGGGGAGATGAGTGGAAGCATTGAGGGCAAAATCCACCCTATTTTCTGCCTCATTGAGGTATTGAGGCAGAATTTCTATTTATTCTGTTGTACAAAATTCCCTAGGCTGGCTAGTCTGTGCACTTCCATTTGGCTGATTCTCTTGTGTCCACCTCCTATTCTGTCATAGGACTAATTAAACATACAGGCTATTATGACAAGCTTTTTCTTCTTCTTCTTTTTAAGTTTCTAAGAACCAAATTCAGTTTCCCATGCTTGAATGGTGAGATATCACTCCAGCCCTTCATTCTGAAAGATTTTAACTATTTTTTCTGTCATAGTTGTTTTTCTCTCCAGGTGGAATCTATTATTACAAACCTAAGAGGAAGATATGTTTGAAGTCAAATCTAACACTTTCTTAAAGTCCTTTATTCATAAAGTCCTCTCTTCATTATAAGGTACAGTCTTTAAGAAAGTTGTGCTGCTTCTATAGCTAGAATGTAACTCAGTAACACATTTATCTCTTGGTTCAATCACATGATAGGTGAAGGCAATAGTATTCATTTATTATTGTCTTCTTGGAGTATGCTATATTACCCTCTGCCCCAGGCCTGTTTGGACATCATGTACACAGTTAAAGCAATTACACCAGGGATCATTTTTATGTGGATAGCTCCAACTTAATATATGGATGGAGAACACAACATTTAGAATACACAATCATCTTCTTAATATTTTATTTTACCTTCCTTTTACAATGAAATTCATTCTTGCCACAACCATTATGATTTGTATTCTTTACATTCAGATGCTTTTGTGAAAGGCATGGTTTTAATGACAAATGTACCCTATTAAATTTATCCAGGATGCTCCATTACCTCACAAATTAAGAACTCATTTTCTAATGTAGCATTCAAGGTCTTCCACAAGTCATCAAGCTTGTCATTACTCACATACTCTGCATGTGCTCCAAACAAAATGCACTTCATTTAGTTCTGAAAAAGATTCCATTCTTTCCTAACACTACACTTTTACTAATGTTCATTATTCTCTCCTCAATGCCTCCTCCACACTCACAAATAAATGTCAGCCTTAAATGATAATTTTTCTTAAATTAATTCTTATTGTTATAAATGTAATTAATTATTTTGAACCTCATTAAAACATTTTTGTACATTGCTTACATCATGGGACTAGTAATTTTGTTATCAAAACATTAAGACTCCATTTACACTCCTTTGGTGCATAGATTTACTCTTGGTCTTTATTCAGAGGTAAAATTGAGATAACACTTAGGATTTTTCTGAGGTTCCCACAATCAATGAAAAGCACTTATATTATAGCCAAATATTTTATAGATATATATCTGTATTTTCATAAGAGTTAGAGATCTTGGAAAGTATTTATAGAAACCAAGTTTCTGTATCCTTATTTGGTGATATTAAGTAATGTATTAACAATGTTGGATTCTAGATAAAGATTATGTATATTAATTTTTTTCCACAGTGTCTCCATAATGCAACCAAATGCCTTAGACATAGTTAACAGACAGTGCAATTGTAATATGAAAGCTGGATAGAAAGAAACAGATTGACCAGTTTCTTCAGAACTTGAAGGATAAGACAATGTTAAAATTTTCCTTTTTACCTCTTTCACTCCACTGGACTAAGTGATACAAGTACCTGGAGCATCCCCACCCCCTTAAACACAAAACAATGTTCAATTTCTTCAAGCAAAAGCTCAAAAAGAGGAAATTGCACCTCAACAAGGAACTCTAACCACCACTCTTCAACCTGATCTGACTGGCATATATCCTCTTATAGTGGCCAGGTCTTGGAACTTCTGTATCATATTTCATGGTCTAAATTTCAAGAAAATCTGGCTACCAACAGCAGGATCAATAACAGGATGCCATGGCACCTACAATTTACCAACCAGTATAGCAAATACTGAGTTCAATTCACATCTGCTTTCCTTACCACCAAAAGCTTTCAGTTACAACACACAACCCTGGACATCCCCTTCTGCAGAATGAGGTGAACTGAACAGTGCACAAGCAGTGCTGGAAGAACAAAAAAAATTCAAGTAACTTCTCATGATACAGTTAAATAAAATCTAATTAGAACTAAACTCTACATTAGCTCACCAAAATTTTTATACCGAATATAAAGAGGATACCTTTAATCTAAAGGATTGTGTGTATTAAGCACACTTCAGAGGAAGGGAAACGCTCTTATTTCTTATTTTCAGAGAACAGAATACAGAAGAGACGATGGAATGTCCATCAACCATGTGAGCAATTAAAGAGCAGAAGTGCATTAGTTGCCTATCAAGATTTCAGATGAGGCTTCAACCATGACTACTACATTGTTTGCAACCTTGAGGGTGACCATAAATCTGAGAACTACATTGAACTATGAGCAGAGCTCTAGCCATTCAAAACTGTGAAATATTAAATACACAATTTGTTTAAAACAGTATTTTTATTCCTCCTTTGAAATTTTATACAATTTATTCCAGTCATATCCATGTCCTCTTTACCTTAGCCTAGCTGCCAAAAGTGGCTCCCACCCATCTGCCACTCACCTTTATTTCTTCCATTTAGTTATTGTTCTTAATGTAGCTTTGGATTCCAGTTAGTACTACATATATGTGCATAAGTATGAGGCCACCCACAGGTGCAACCTGCAGTAAAGACTCTAAAAGAGAGTGACTCTGGTTTCCTCAAGATTCATCAATAGCCAGGAGATTCTCTACCAGGTGTAATCTTGAACAGCATTGTCAAGGAAACATCTCAATGCATTTATAACAACTCCAAATATTTTCACTTAGCCCCTACAATGTATTTTTCATAATAGTTTATTTTTTGAAATTATAATTGTATAATTTCTCTGCCTTCCCTCCCCTCTCTCCAACCTCTCCCATGCAACCCTTGGCTCTCAAATTGTGGCTTCTTTTTCTTTCATTTTTGTATATATATATATATATATATATATATATATATATATGTTGGGGTAGTGTTAAGCATTCTAAATGTTAATTGGTCCTGTTTGCTGTCTGTTATTTATATTGACTCTGATTGGTTAAATAAAATGCTGAGGCCTGAGATTTGGCAAAGACAGAGAAAGGAGGGACTTCCTGAGATTAGAACAGGAAGCCTGCCCTTTAGACAGAGGATTACTGCATTCCAGCCAAGAGCAGCAGGAAGGAGGCACACACCATGGGTTAGAAAAAAGAACCTCATTCCACATGGCCAGGAACATTGGCATATTGTGGAGAATAGCAGTTCAAGTGGATATATGTATATATGAGGTCATATTTGGGTAATAGAATTATGAGCTAGCTTAGATGGGCTAAGTTTGCACAATTCAGGCCAAGGCTTGTGAAAAATCCATGTGGTGTCTGTGTGTGCTCTTTTATAATAGATGTTTAAGGATTAGCCGCCGAACCAATTAACAATAAAATAAATACGGTTAAACAATTTAATTAATTATTTCTACAAATGGCACCCAATATAATTTAACTAATTTTTTTTTTTTTTTTTTTACCTATGGCGTCCAACTATGGCAATTAGAATCCATGCTTACAGTGTGAGAAGGCCTTGGTGAAAGCCGGTTTGCTAGCCCAAGAGCAGGGAACCAAACTCAAATGCATTTCAAAGGTGCGACTACCTTAACAAAAGCTGTTGCCTTGCAGCAAAGGTGGAGATCTAAAGCTGAGCTCTCCTTACATATTAAAAAACTGGCAGCCTTCTAAACAGAACCTGAGAGTAGAATTAGCTGCCTAGATTAAAAATGGAGGAATTCATAATGCCTCAGTACGTTTGTAATCCAATTGAGTTTGTTCCTCTTACCATGCAAATGATTTTTACCCTGACAATTGTGCTTCTGTCTATCTTTTTTTGAGGAAGTTCAGACTAGGATAGTCTTAAAGGAAAGAATTTACAGATGGAATGCTAAATTGCCAACAATGATAATGAAGGAAGGAGGGAGGCCCTTCCCAATAGATAAAACAAAATTGATGGCAGCTGGAGCTAAGAGCTCACTGGATATGAGGTGCATGTCAGGGCTTTCTGGGAAGGGTCCACCAATGAAATACAGTTGCAACTAGATTTCAAGGAATAATGAATAGAGCTTTAATTTCAGCATGGGGTGGCATGGTTAGACATGCCAAGGCTCTTGGAATGTTGTTTCTTTGCTTGATTTTTGTTTAGATGTTTTGATTTTCCTATATCAGGAGGTAGAAAGGATATTTTTCAGGTTTGGCATTGCTAAAACAAAAGACATTTTTGAAGATTTTGGGCAGATTTCAAATAGTCACTACAGTTCAAAGTTGCTCTCTGGGTTACAGTGTTACTAATATCTGGGATTTAAATGAAATATTTGAGCAGGGTGATACTGGCACACACCCTTAATCCCTTCACACTAGAGGAAGAAACAGGCAGATCTCTGAATTCCAGAACAGACTGGTTTAAACAATGAAAGCAGGATAGGAAGGAAACCTGCTGAGAAGATAAGGCTGCTTGCTAAAGACAGTCTAGAATTCAAAAATGACACATTTTTCCTAGATGTTAAATTTAATAATGTCCTTACTGATCTATTAGATAAATACAGATAATCTCAAATTTACATAAAGAGAAAAGGGTCACAAGCCAGTCTCCTTAGTTGTGGGGCTCCCATTGGAGAACTGGTTTCAAGAGGCATTTTGCCTCTAAAAGAGGTATGAAATTGCTGAGTGTGGTGGTTCACACCTTTAATCCCAGCATTTGAGAAACAGACAGGTGGATCCCTGACTTTCACCAAGGTCAACCTGGCCTACAAAATGAGTTCAGGACAAGGATACACAGAGAAAGCATGTCTCAGAAAAAGAAGGGGGCGGGGAGAGAAAGAAATATATTCTGTTAAACAATGTAAGAATCCAGAGTTAGGCTGGGGAAGAACATGCAAACAGCATGCCTCCCATAGCCAGCAGTTAAGAAAAGCTAACATAAAATAGTATATCATGCTATTTTATACCAATCTCCTTAATAATGGTGTTTCCATGGGAGAAATGGAACTCAAACTAATACAAAATGGTTTAAGTAATGTTATTGTTTAATAAGGATAATTCAATTATTTAAATTCATGCCTTGATCTCAAAACTTGCAATACAAGGAAAAAACAGGTTCCTTTGTGTTCAAGGCCATTGTAATCTACAGAGGTCTACAAAGCAAATCAAGACAGCCCAAACTACAAAGAGAAACCCTGTCTCAATAAGGATAGATATATCCACATAAAAATTAAATCTCCAAATAAAGGAGAAAAAGAAAGAAAAATATATAAATGCATACCTTTGTTCCCAAAACATGGGAGAAAAAGACAGAGACAGATTGGTTCCTTTTGAGTTTGAGGCCAACCTAATCTACAAAAAGCCAGAACAACACAGAATAAACTTGTTTTAATCAATTAATAAATTTATGTCAACTGTAGAGGAGAATACTTAAACTCCATACAGTCTTATGCTATATTTTCAATTTAAAATAGATAATATATATCATATATATGCACTACTATTATAAGCCATCCTTTTTATGGCATGAATAGAGACTTAAAATGTCTTTCTGCTGTTCAAACAAAGCACAGAAGATTTTCCTTAATTGATTTGTGCATGCTGCAAATCCAAGGCATTTAAGTAATTGCAGAATTATATGTTACTTGTGAGAAATTATATATTTTCAGAACAATGGGACCAGAGTCCAAAGAAGATAAGACAAGTAACCCAAATGATCCAGCCTCATAGACTGCCTCAATAGCTGTTTCCTCAAAAATCTGCATCAAGAACAAATTCAAACAGCTTGCTGAGATGGTCCAGCCTCAAAGACTGTGCCAGACAGGACTTCAATAAAGCCCTGAACTTTCCTACCAAAGTCCAGCTTCGAACTACAAATTGCTCAGAACATTTAAATTGCTGAGCACATACAGATTGGAAAACAAATGTTATAATTTACTTCATTAACCATTTTTCCATTTCATTGGGCCCCCAAACAGGTTTTCTGCGTCCCAATTCAGCAGGGAGCAGTTTTAAGAGAGCGAAGTCCCATTCCCAAAAAGTGAGGTGGATGATTCTTTGGTCATTTGATGTGTTATAAATGTTATTTAGGGTTGATGGTCCCAAATTATTATATGGTCTTGTTAAGCAAGGTATAGAAAGCTAGACTTTAAGATCTCTTTTTCTTTTCTCTATCCTTATTTCTCTCTTCTATAGGGGGAAAAGACTTGAAAAGGAAAATAGAGTATATATATATTATGGAAATGATAAGATATAAGGAAAGATTATTGAATCTGCTCTGAAACTCAAAACTGTTGTTATTCTCAAATAAGGTTATCTTTCAATACATTGGTTAGAATTTTGTATATTGTTACAAATATAATGTTAAAGTTTGATCCATTGGTATAGAATTTTATATTTAGACACATATTATGTATATTTCAACTTATATAAGTTATTGTGCCTATACAACTCATTTAAAAGTACAGGTTTGCTTCTGACCCTTTTATGGGTTGCTGTTGCAATCAATTTAGGATTCTGAATAATACAAGTTGACTGGCCAGTTGAACCTCTGGTCATGTCAAATATTAGTCTTAATTTATCACAAAATAGGCTTAATAGGTTAAACAGATACTAAATGGTTAAAAATATACAGTTTATTTGTTCATTGATAGAATATACATGATAGATTGATTTATAAATAAATCAATAGATGTCTTCAAAACCCTCAGAGGCATACAGAAAATGGCATTTAAAGATGTTTTTATTATTATAAGAATCGTTTGACTTAAGACAGTCACCTCCTGATAGCTCCCATTTGACTTGGAAGAAGACAATGAGCATCAAAAAGAAATTGCCCATCAGGAGATAATTCCTACTGGGCAAAAATGCCCCTGCTCTCTCAACAGACTATATACTGTCCAAAGATGGACCAGAGCTTCAATGCAAGTAAGTCGATGTCCTGATTCTGCAGAGACAGAATGGGAAAATCCTTATTTCCTGCTGTACAATTTAGTATGTGAAAAATCCTTGGCCAGAAGGCTGAAGATGATGCTCCAACGATACCAAGAGATATTTGGAACTGTCTAGGCAACTAACTGTCATATTTCTTTTTGGAAGCAGCTCTCCTATGCTTCCTACTCTCTCAAATAATAACTTCATCCCTTCTTATGTCTTTGATGGGGTTGAAGGCATAATAGCTATAAAATTTCAATTGAAATTGAGTTGTTTAGGATTTAAAATGATATTTTCAAGTCTAAATAAAATCTAGGTTTATAAATATACGATATGATAGAAATTATTTAGATTCAGAACTTCAGACACACCAAGATAGATAGATGTTTTTTTTTCTTTAGATTGCCTGATACAGATAGGCTAAGTATTATGTGCATAAATTTTATATATGGTTTTCTTGATTCATATTTGTTCTTATAATTTTTACTATATGAGTTAAAAATTTAACCTTTTTTTAGATAAAAGGAGGGAATTGTTGGGGTATTGTTAAGCATTCTAAATGTTAATTGGTCCTGTTTGCTGTCTGTTATTTATATTGACTCTGGTTAAATAAAATGCTGAGGCCTGAGATTTGGCAAAGACAGAGAAAGGTGGGACTTCCTGAGATTAGAACAGGAAGCAAGCACTTTAGACAGAGGATTTCTGCATTCCAGCCAGGAGCAGCAGGAAGGAGGCACACACCATGGGTTAGAAAAAAGAACCTCAATTTTGTATCAATATACAACGATCAATAGCGATGTAGTCCTATACAATCTTAATTTTGCATTACTATACAATGATTAATACCAATTTAGCCAAATATATTTGGCCAAAATGGTATTGACTCTTGTATATTGATGCAAAATTAAGATTGTATTGGGCTACATAGGTATTGATCTTTGTATATTGATACAAAATTAAGAGTATATTTGGCCACATTGGTATTGATCTTTGCATATTGATACAAAATTAAGGGTAATGCTTCTTAAAGGTATTGTACCTAATAATGCTTCAAAATGAAATGTGAAGTTTTGGCCTTTTGATACCAACCATCATAAATTGTTTAGGATAACTAAGAAATGCAAACTCATAGTCATGCAAGCGTGTCATTTGGTTAGTTACTATGACAGTCCATCACAGTTATTTTCTAAGCTACTCAGAAATCAAGTTGTTTAGAGACAAGCAACATTTGCTTATCTAAATATAAGAGATAGATAGGGCGTCTTCTAAAACGCCAAGAGATATGCAGAATATGGCATTCAAAGATATTTTCTTAAATTAAGATTTTTTGATATCGAGACATGTCAGCTCCTGACAGCGCCCCCTATTCTACTCCAAGTAGAAGATGAGCATCGAAGATCTCCAGTGGGAGATGGTTGAATTGGTGGTAAGCCTTTCTCTTGGCAACAAAAAACCCCTTGAGTCAACTGTAGACAGACTGCTGTCCAAAAAGGACAAAACTTGGAAGCCAGTAAGTCGACAGCCTAGCTCTGCCAAGACAGGGTAGGTAAGTCCTTCATAATTCTTGATCTACAATCAATGTCTGTCAGAGAAACAGGGCCAAATGGCTGAAGATTGATGCTGTAATGTATGGAGAGAAAATGGGAACTGTCCAGGCAGCCACTGATGTGTCATTTCTTCGTTTTGGAAGCTGCGGGCCCTGCACTTTCTATATAATCAGATATATTTATCCCTCTCAGGTCTCTGAGCTGGTTGAAGAATAGATAGCTAGAGTTTCATAGTTAAATTTTGAGTTGTTTGGGGATCAAGAGGGTGTTCTGGATCTAAGAAGATGTGTTTAAAATTGTGAGGCAAGTTAGTATGAAAGCTGAGTTAGATATAGAACTTTAAACTCATGGAGATGGTTAGATAGTAGAAGGTTAAAGTCAGGGGCCAAATACATATGGACTGGACATTGAGAATGTATGCTAAGCCATATAACTCTCATAATTGGGGCCTATTTATTTCTGTTGTTTTGTATTGTATTTATTGTTATAAGAGAAAGAACCATTTGTTGGACTGAAAGGGGGAGCTGTTGGGGGGGAAAGATCTACCTTAAACTAAAAAAAAAAAACAAAAAACAAAAATGGGTAGGGGATGGGGGATTGAGGGGGAAGAGTGTGGAAGAGTGGAACAGAATGAGGGAGTAGAGAGGGGGTTGTGATTGAGATGTAACTTGAAGAAATAAAAAATAAATTATAAAAAAAAGAAAAAAGAACCTCATTCCACATGGCCGGGAACATCGGCATATTGTGGAGAATGGCAGTCCAAGGGGACGTATGTATATATGGGGTCAAATTTGGGTAATAGAATTATGAGCTAGCTTAGATGGGCTAAGTTTGCACAATTCAGGCCAAGGCTTGTGAAAATCCATGTGGTGTCTGTGTGTGCTCTTTTATAATGGATGTTTAAGGATTAGCCACCAAACCAATTAACAATTATATAAATACGGTTAAGCAATTTAATTAATTATTTCTACAAATGGCACCCAATGTAATTTAATTAAAATTTTTACATATATATAATGTATATATAATTGTATATATTATGTATATGTAATTAAATATTATGTACATATAATTATATATTATGTATATATAATTATGTATTTTTGATTCATATATTTATATGTATATTGCTGTTGTCCTTGGTTATCTCTCAGAGGTGGAAGGTTAGCCCTTTCCACTGACAATACCACACACTTTGGACATAGAAACCAGAGGAATTGAGCTAGATATGACCTGGAACCTTCTCACTGAGGACTCACTGTTATGGTACTGGAAAGTACTATACAGATTTCCAACAAAGGGAAGCAGCCAATAGTCCCTCCCAGTTGTGATGCCTACGAACCACAATAATGCCTAGCATGACACAATAACCTGAGAGTGCAGGAGTAGCACATATATCTTGGCAGAAACCAACCGCTCTCTAATTGGACTTAAGGCTTGCTTAATAAGAGGAAAACCATGCCTGGTGCTGAAAAACCTTGCAAACTCGCTGGAAATAGTGTAGCCAAAAATCTTGAAGGAGAACCTGAAACTACCATTTTACTAAGCCAGCATAATAACTAACTGCTATCTAATATTTTCATCATTATATCCACATCAAAATGTGTCCACTGGTCCAGTATTGGCATGATTGCATGGGGATAACCAATAGTTTTCTGATTTAATATAAAGACTACTCTATAAGAGAAAACTTATTCCTGGTAGTGTAAGCATGGTCAAGTGACTGTAAGTCTATGGGCACTAGGGGAGAAGTTAACAATACTATTTTAACAAATAGACATGAATTTGGGGAGTACAAGCCTCAGTTATATGATGCAGAAAAAAGAGAAGACATGAAGTTTAGAATAATGAGAAGAACTGGATCTAAAAGTAGGAGGCAGAAAGAAATGAACTGTGGATTTGGTCAAAATACATGTATTAAATTCTCATAGGATGAATAAACTAAAGTAAGAATTTTATAAGAGATAAAACTACATTTATTTGTTTTTCAAGATAAAGTTTCTCTGTGTAGGACACTCATTTAATTCCAGTCCTTGGGAAGCAGAGGAGAAGAATCTCTGAGTTCAAGGCCAGCCTGGTCTATATTGCAAGCTCCATGACAGCCAAGGCTACACATAGAAACCTTGTCTCAAAAAATGTTTGAGGCTTAACTGGCTAACTAGCCAAAAATTAAATAGTACTATCACTTTATTTTTCCATCAAATGCCATTTGTAGTATTGAGTAAACTCAGGATTATTTGGAAATTGTTTCTGCCTTAACCGGTCAGGCAGATGGCTTTGCACATAATAAGATAAAACATAAAGAACAAGATCATAAGATGTTTTCAAATCACTGGGTGATGCTGGTGTATGCCTTTAATACCAGCACTAAGGAGTCAGAGGAAGGCAGATCTATATGAGTTCAAGGTCAGCCTGTTTTACAGAGGGAGGTCCAGGAAAGCCAAGGATACAGAGAGAAACACTGTCTCAAAAAATATGTCATCAAATCTTCAGGACTTCCTGAATTTAAATATCAGTAAACATTGAGTTATTACATACACTGTCTTATTCAGTTCTGTTTGGGAATTCACATAATGGTACAAAACTTATACACTTTAAATTCATATGATAGAATCCTAGTTAACATGATTAAATTTTGTTGCTAATATTTGTTATTGTCTAACATAGATCTTTTCAGGTGCTAGGAATATTTCCTGCTGGTTTTGCAGAGAAACAAATTTGGTTCCTCATGTAACTCTGCTATTCTTTACTGTCTACAATTGGTCCTCTGTGTTCAGCTGCATGTCTGAAGAATTGGAGGGGATTATGAGAGAATTAATCTAGACCTTGGTCATCATACCAAACTTCAAAAGTGTCTGGAAATGTAGTATATCCTTGTACCTAGAAATAGAAAAAAATGAGAACTTTAAAACCCAAAGTCTATGCCACAGGGATATATAAATATTGATCTATGTTATTATAAATACATTTAACACTCTAAACATAGTACATGATTTATGCAACCTAATTCTAAAATACATTCTGTATTCTGTAGTTGTAGGTAACCAATTTTAAGAATCCTATACACTATAAATAATAATTAAGTAAATCACACTTCTGTATTCATTCAAAATGCCTTTGTTTCTACAATTTCTTCATTTGTCTGTTTTGGTTCTTATTTTTGTTTTTGTTTTAGAAAGGAGCTTTCTATGTAGGGCAAGCTAGACATAAACTCACAATACACCCTCTGTCTGCAGCCTCTCAAGTACTGGTATTAAAGGTATGCACTACTGAATCCAGATGTAACTGTCTATCTATATAGCTATAACAGCTTATGTTTAAAACTTCCCTGTCAAGCAAGATTCTAAAATATTTGATTCTGGGTGTAATATCTACAATGTCAAATATTGTATTACTTTAATTATAAGTGCCCCAAACCTTGGCATCTATATAATAAGACAAACATATAATTTTATTTAATAATATTTTTCAGCAATTTCATAATGTCAGAGATTTTACATGGATAGACAATGAATTTTTTCTTTCTTCTTATGTTGTTGATGTGGGGCAACACTACCTATGTGCATCACTTCCTTATACAATGACACCAAATCCCAAAAGAAAATTGAAAATGGTCACATTTGTACAGATAAAAAAACTTTTTCTTAAATTGTTCTCAAAGTTCTCCTATTGGTTCTCATTAGAGTGTTCATTAGTCAAAACAAGTTTATATAAATGTCTTCTTGAAAAGGAATATAAATTTTTGTCATTTACATCAGTCCTAGTACATAAAGCATTCAAAAGTTAAATACTCCCAAAAAATCCACTCAGTAACTGGGCAAAGAAGACCTAAGGACACACTGTTGAAAGAATGTAAATTAGGACAGCTAATAAAAATATGTACAAGATGTAGAAAAAACGGATGATTAAATTATTTACTTGTATTTAAGTTATTGTTAATTTGGTCGGCAGTGTTAATCCTTACCCCACCATTATAAATGAGCACATAGAGACCTTGGGATTTTAACAAGCCTTAGTCTGGACTGTGCAATCTTAACCCATCTCAGCCAGCAATTAATTCAATTCCCCAAATATGAACACATATATACAAACATCACCTGGGCTGCTATTCCCCCACACTATGCCAATGTTCCAGTCCACATGCAATGATGTTCTTTTCTCTAACCCATGGCATGTATCCTCCTTCCTGCTCCAGCTGCTTGTCTTGGAGGCTCCTTCTACTCATAAACCTCTCGGCTTCAGAAGCCCCCACACCTGAGTCTGGCCTACCTCTGTCTTTGTCCAATCTCAAGCCTCAGCATTTATTTAACCAATCAGAGACAATGCTTAACAAGAAAGGTAGCATAACTTCAATTGGTGTACAGCAAGCAGGCTTCTGGGAGTAGGTTAATTAACATTTAGAATGTAAAATATCACCCCATCAATTCCCTCCTTTTGTCTAATTAAAAGGCTTATATTTTTTTAAGTCATGTAGTAAAAATAGTAGGAACAAATATGAAACAATCAAGAAAATCATATATAAAAGTTACACACATGGGGTGGGGTAAAAAAATGTTACACACATAATATTTAGCCTATTTGTATCCTGAAGAAGAAAATAAAATCATCTATCTTGCTGTGCCTAAAGTTCTGAACTTAAATATTTTCTATCATATCCTATATTTACAAACCTAAAAATTTTATTTAGATTTGAAAATATCCTTTTAAATCCTAAACAACTCAAGTTCATTTGAAATTTTATGTGTATTTTGTCAAAGACATAAGAAGGACTAAACTTATTATTTGAGTGAGTAGGAAGCATATGAGAGCAGCTTCCAGAAATAAAAAATGACAATTTGTTGCCTAGAGAGTCCCAAATATCTCTCAATACTGTTGGAGCATCATCTTCAGCCTTCTGGTCAAGCATACCTCACAGACTAAATTGTGCAGCAGGAAATAAGAAGGATTTGCTCACTCTGTTTCTGCAGAATCAGGACATCGACTTACCTGCATTTAAGTTCTGGTCCATCTTTGGACTATATATAGTCTGTTGAGAGAGCATGGACAGCTTTGTCCAATAAGAATTATCTCTTGATGGAGATTTTTGATGCTCATTCTCTCCTTCCAAGTCAACGTGGAGCTGACAGGAGCAAACTTCTTAAGTCAAACAATTCTTAAAATAATAAAAACATCTTTAAATGCCATTTCTGTACACCTCTGAGAGTTTTGAAGACATCAATTGATTTATTTTTAAATCTATCTATCTACTTTTGAACAATAAAATTGAATATTTTTAGTCATTTACTATCTGTTTAACCTAGGAAGCATATTTTTATGATATGACCAGGAGCTCGACTGGCCAGTCATCAACCTGTATTACGCATATTCCTAAATAGATTGCAATAGCAACCCATAAAAGGATTGGAAGTAAATCTGTACTTTTAAATGAGTTGTATAGGCACAATACCTTTTTTGCAAGCAGCCTTATCTTATCAGCAGGGTTCCTGCCCTGCCTTCATTATTTAGACTAGGCTGGTCTAGAATTCAGAGATCTGCCTGTTTCTGCCTCCAGTGTGATGGGACTAAGGGCGTGTGCCATTATTGCCCTGCTCAAATATTTAGATTAAACCTCAGATAATAGTAATTCTGTATCTCAGAGAGCAACTCTGAATTGCAGTGACAATTCAAAATCTATCCAAAATCCTTAAAAAATCATGTTTTAACAATGTCAAACCAGAAAAATATCCTTTGTGTATCCTGATATAGGGAAAATCAAAGACATCTAAACAAAAATCAGGCAAAGACACAAGAACATTCCAAAAGTACAAGAACATTCCAAAAGCTTGAGTCTAACTGTCCCATCTCATGCTGCAATTAAAGTTTTGTTCATTATTTTTTGAAATCTAGTTTTCTGCATTGTATTTCAGGACCTATTCCAGATAGCCCTGACAAGCACCTAGTAGCCAGGGAGTTCTGAGCTCCAGCTGCCATCAATTTTGTCTTATCTATATGGAAGGGCCTCCCTCCTTCCCACATTGTCATTGTTGGTCATTTAGCATTCCATCTCTATGCTCTCTCCTTTTCTAAGTCTATTTTAATCGAATCTTTCTCAAAAACAGTTCACAGAACCATAATTTTCAGTGTAAAAATCATTTAGATGCTAAGAGAAACAAACTCCATTGGAATCCAAACCTATTGAAACATTGTGAATTCCTCCATTTTTATCTAAGCTGTTAATTCCACTACAAAACTCTGTCTAGAAAGCTGCCAGATTCTTAGTACATAGGGAGAGCCAAGGCCTAAGCCCTTGCTGCAAGGCAACAGCTTTTGTTATGGGAGCTGCACCTTTAAAATGCAGCTCCGGTTAGTTTCTCTGCTCTTTGGCTAGGAAACTGCCTTTCAACAAGGCCTTCTCAGGCTGTAAGCACGGATTCTAATTGCCATAGTTGGGTGTTATTTGTAGAGTTAATTAACTAAATTATGTTGGGGGCCATTTGTATAAATAATTAATTAAATTATTAACCTGTATTTACATTATGATTAATTGGGTCTGTGGTGTTAATCCTTAACCCGCCATTATAAATGAGCACATAGAGACCTGGGGATTTTAACAAGCCTTGGCCTGGACTGTGCAATCTTAGCCCATCTCAGCTAGCAATTAATTCATTTCCCCAAATATGAACACATATATGCATATATTCCCTGGTCTGTTATTTCCCATGCTATGCCAATGTTCCAGGCCATGTGGAAGAATGACGTTCTTTTCTCTAACCCATGGCATGTGTCCTCCTTCCTGCTTCAGCTGCTTGTCTTGGAGGCTCCTTCTACTTATAAACCTCTCTGCTTCATAAGCCCCCGCACTTTATTCCTGCCTGCCTCTGACTTTGCTCAAACTCAGGCCTAGCATTTTTTTAACCCAATGATTAACAAGAAAAGTAGCATAACTTCACTTGGAGTGGGAGGCTTCTGGGAACAGGGTAATTAACATTTAGAATGCAAAACATTACCCCATCAGCAGGGGTCTTCAAAAACCTAAAGTTAAAAATTCCATATGATCCAGCCATACCACCCCTTTATTATTTAATGAATTACGTGCACACTCACATACACACACGCACACACGCACATACACACACACACACACACACACACACACACACACACACACACACACTTTATGGAGACTCTTTGAGGAAATAAAAGGAATACAGGAACAATGGCAGAGAAGACTATAGAAAATATCTGAGGGAAGAGTAAGAACAAAGCACATGTTAGAAGTATATGAGAAAAATCATAAAGAATTTTATCATTTTATACAATGAATATGTAATAATAATTCTGTAAATAACCAAAGTACTATACAACTGGGGCTAGGGAGAAGGAAAAACTATGAGACAGGCAGTTGTCAAAGAGTCTATTACTGCACAAATATTTTCATGTTCTCTCTCTTCTAGTCAAGGTAGATAAGATTATTCATTGGTAACTAAAACCACTAAAGGTAAATATTTGTTTGTTTCATGTCAGCTATTGGTGTGAATAATACTGGGTATATACTTTACATAGAAATACATATTCAAGCTTCTCTAGTTGCACCCACATTGTGAAATTAGCATAAAATGTTGCATATGTTTAGAAAGACTTTCAACTTTGAGTGATGCCCTGATTCCTGCTCATATCAAGCTGTCTATTGATAATGATCCTTACTGTATTAGTTAGGATAAAGTTTAGATATATCATTTTTACCTCTTGGTCCTGTATATATCTAAAACTTTTTATTTTTATGAAAAATTAGTGTGTAGGTATTGCTGAAAAAGAAATGTCTGTCATAACTAACTAGCAGAATGTTTATGGTAGTCATTTAGAGGGGAAAAAACGTGAATTTATATTATACCACAGGATAAAAGGAACTCTGAAGGTATAATTAAGATTAAGATCATAAAAGAGGACCCGATGCAACACAATTCTTTCGTTTTAATCTATTTTTTATTTGTTCAAGTTACATCTCAATCGCTATCCCCTCCCTACTCCCCCCTCCAGTCCTGCCCTACCCACTTGCCCCTAAACTCCCCTATTTCCTTCCTTTTATTTTTAAGTGTAAGGTGTATCTTCCCTCTCCACCAGCTTCCCCTTTCAGTCCAACAAATGGCTCTTTCTCTTATAACAATAAATAAAATACAAAACAATAGTAATAATTAGGCCACAATTATGACAGTTATAATGCTTAGCATGCATTCTCAATGTCCAGTCCATATGTATTTGGCACCTGACTGTATCATTCTACTATATAACCATCTCCATGAGTTTAAAGTTTTATATCCAACTCAGCTTTCATCCTAATTTGCATCACAATTTTAAAAACATCTTCTTATATCTAGAACACCCTCTTAATTCCTAAACAACTCAAAATTTAACTATGAGACTCTAGCTATCTAGACTTCAACCACCTCAGAGACATGAGAGGGATAAATATATCTAATTATACAGGAAGTGAGGGGCCAGCAACTTCCAAAACAGGAAACGACATACCAGTGTCTGCCTGGGCAGTTCCCATTTTCTCTCCATACACCACAGCATCAATCTTCAGCCATTTGGCCCCATTTCTCTGACAGACATTGATTGTAAAGCAGGAATTATGAAGGACTTGCCTATCCTGTCTTGGCAGAGCTAGGCTGTCGACTTACCTGCTTCCAAATTTTGTCCTTTTTGGACAGCATTCTGTCTAAAGTTGAAGCAAGGGGTTTTTGTTGCCAAGAGATAGGCTTGCCACTAATTCAACCAGCTCTAATTGGAGATTCTTCGATGCTCATCATCTACGTGGAGTAGAATAGGGTGTGCTGTCAGGAGTTGACATGTCTTGATATCAAAAAAATCTTAAATTAAGAAAATATCATTGAATGCCATATTCTGCAGATCTCTTGAGGTTTTTGAAGATCACCTATTTAAATCCTTATATTTAGATAAGCAAATGTTGCTTGTCTCTTAGCAACCTGATTTCTGATTAACTGTGATAGACTGTCCTAGTACCTAACAAAATGACATGCTTGAATGACTATTAGTTTGCATTTCTTTTTTTTTGTTTGTTTGTTTGTTTTTTCCTTTATTTTTTATTTCTTCAAGTTACATCTCATTTGCAGTCCCCTCCCTATTCCCCCTCCAGTCCCACCCTCCCACACTCAACCCCCGATCCTCTTCCCTTTTTTTTTTCTTTTAAGTTTAAGGTATTTCTTATTTCCCCCTACACTTTCTCCTTTCAGTCCAACAAATGGCTCTTTCTCTTATAATAACAAATACAATACAGTACAACAGAGGAAATTAGGCCACAGTTACGAGGGTTATTTGGCTTAACGTACATTCAAAATGACCAGTCCATACGTATTTGCTAACTGACTTTAACATTCTACTATCTAACCATCTCCATGAGTATAAAGTTCTATATCTGACACAACATTCATACTAATTGCAACACAATTTTAAAAGTATTTTCTTAGATGTATAACACTCTCTTGATTCCTAAACAACTCAAAATTTAATTATGAGACTCTATCTGTTCTTCAATCACCTCAGAGACCTGAGAGGGATAAATATATCTGATTTTATAGTAAGTACAGGGCCTGCAGCTTCCCAAACTAAGAAATGACATACCTGTGGCTGCATGGACAGTTCCCATTTTCTCTCCATACATTACAGCATCGAACTTCAGTCGTTTGGCCCTGCTTCTCTGACAGACATTGATTGTAGAGCAGGGGTTATAAAGGACTTACCTACCCTATGTTGGCAGAACTAGGCTGTAGACTTACCTGCTTCCAGGTTTTGTCCTTTTTGTACAGCATTCTGTCTACAGTTGGAGCCAGGGGCATTTCCTACCAAGAGATAGGCTTGCGACTAATTCAATCATCTCCCACTGGAGATTTTTCGATGCTCATCTTCTACTTGGAGGATAATAGGGGGTGCTGTCAGGAGTTGATATGTCTTAATATAAAAAAAACTAAAGTTACGAAAACATCTTTGAATGCCATATTCTACAGATCTCTTGAGGTTTTTGAAGAGGCCCTATCTATCTCTTCTATTAGGGTAAGCAGATGTTGCTTGTCTCTTAGCAGCTTTATTTCTGATTAGCTTAGCAAGTAACTATAATAGGCTGTCATAGTACCTAACTGAATGACTTCTTGCATAAACAATAGTTTGCATTTCTTAATTATCCTAAACAGTTTATGACAATTAGTAGTAAAAGGTCAAAACATCACATTTCATTTTTTTTCTTTACCTCCTAACCCTTCCATCCTATTTCTCTGGGGTGGGGTGTCCTTATATAACAGTCCCTCATCTTAGTTGAGAGGTTGTATGAGGGCCAAGAGCCTCTTCATTCATTGGGGATAAACGAAGAATTACCATCAGTGAAAAGTGTCTCGGTGCCCGGGAGAGAGAACTACTAAACAAACAAATCAATAAGCATACAATAGATAGAAAAGACTAAAAAAAAGAAAAAAATATAACTAATATATAAAAAATAAATAAAAATTAAAAATTAAAAATAAGAAGTCTATGTCCAAGTTCCCTTTGGTGTGTTAGTTGTAGCATTGATACCTTCTACTTTATAGCTAAAATCCTACTATAAGTGAATAGATGCCATATGTGTCCTTCTGAGTATGGGTTAGTTCACTCAGGATGAGCTTTTCTAGTTCCATCCATTTGGCTGCAAATTGCATAATTTCATTGTTCCTGATAGCTGAATAATATTCCATTCTGTAGATGTACCACAGTTTTTTAACCCATTCTTCGGTTGAGGGAAATCTGAGTTGTTTACAGTTTCTAGCTATTACAAATAAGGCTGCTATAAACATAGATGAGGAAACTTCCTTATGATTCCATGAAGAGGCATTTGGGTGTATACCCAGAAGTGGTATGGCTGTGTCCTGAGGTAGAGCTATTCCAAGTTTTTTTAGATATCACCAGACTGACCTCAAGAGTGGTTGCACAAGCCTGCATTCCCACCAGCAATGGAGTAGGGTACCCCTTTCTCCACAACCTCGCCAGCATGTGCTGTCATTTGAGTTTTTGATCTTAGCCGTTCTGACAGGTGTGAGATGGAATCTCAGGTCGTCTTGAGTTGCATTTCTCTGATGATTAAGGATGTTGAGCATTTCTTCAAGTGTCTCTCAGCCATTAGGAATTCCTCCTTTGTGAATTCTCTATTTAGCTCTGTCCCCCATATTTTGATTGGATTATTTGGTTTCTTGGCATTTAGTTTCTTGAGTTCCTTGTAGATTTTAGATATTAGCCCTCTGTCAGATGTGGGGTTGGTGAAGATTTTCTCCCAGTCTGTAGGCTGCCATTTTGTTTCAATGACAGTGTCCTTTGCCTTACAGAGGCTTTTCAGTTTCATGAGGTCCTATTTATTGATTGTTGATCTCCAGTCCTGAGCTGTTGGTGTTCTGTTCAGGAAGTTGTCGCCTGTGTCAATTAGTTCGAGGGTTTCTCCCACTTTTTCTTCTAGTGGATTTAGTGTGACCGGCCTTATGTTAAGGTCTTTGATCCACTTGGACTTAAGTTTTGTACAAGGTGATAAGTATGGGTCTAATTTCATTCTTTTACAAATGGACATCCAGTTGGACCAGCACCATTTGTTGAAGATGCTGTCCTTCTTCCATTGTGCCGTTTTGGCTTCTTTGTCAAAAATTAGGTGGCCATAAGTGTGTGGGTCTATTTCTGGATCTTCAATTCGATCCATTGATCTACTTGTCTGTTTCTATACCAATACCATGCTGCTTTTACAACTATTGCTCTGTAGTACAACTTGAAATCTGGAATGGTAATACCTCCAGATTTCTTTTATTGTACAGGATTGATTTATCTAATCTGGGTTTTTTGTTTTTCCATATGAAATTGAGACTAGTTCTTTCCAAGTCTATAAAAAATTGTGTTGGTATTTTGATAGGAATTGCATTGAATCTATATATTGCTTTTGGTAGGATGGCCATTTTTATTATGTTGATCCTACCTAACCATGAGCATGGGAGATCTTTCCATCTTCTAAAGGCCTCTTCCATTTATTTCTTCAAGGGCTTGAAGTTCTTGTTGTACAGGGCTTTCACTTGCTTGGTTAGAGTTACCCTAGGTATTTTATGTTGTTCGTGGCTATTGTGAAGGGGGTTGTTTCCTTATTTCTTTCTCAGCCTATTTGTTTGTTGTATAAAGAAGGACTTCTGATTTTTTTGAATTAATTTTGTATCCAGCCACTTTGCTGAAGGTGTTTATCAGCTGTAAGAGTTCTGTGGTGGAATTTTTGGGGTCAATTATGTATACTATCATATCATAATGCACATAGGGATAATTTGACTTCTTCATTTCCAATGTTTATCCCCTTGATGTCCTTTAGTTGTCTTATTGCTCTAGCAAGAACTTCAAGTACTATATTGAAGAGATATGGTGAAAGTGGACATCCTTGTCTTGTCCCTGAGTTTAGAGGAAATGCTTCAAGTTTCTCTCCATTTATTTTGATGTTGGCCACTGGCCTGCTGTATATTTCCTTTATTATTTCTAGGTATGGCCCTTGTATTCCCGTTCTCTCCAGAACTTTTAGCATGAAGGGGTGTTGGATTTTGTCAAATGCTTTTTCTGAATCTAGCGAGATTATCATGTGCTTTTTTCTTTCATCTTGTTTATATGGTGAATGATGTTGATAGATTTTCGTATGTTGTACCATACCTGCATCCCTGGAATGAAGCCTACTTGATCATGGTGTATGATACTTTTGATGTATTCTTGAATTCGGTTTGCTAGTATTTTATTAAGTATTTTTGCATCTATGTTCATGAGGGAGGTTGGTCTGAAGTTCTCTTTCTTTGTTGGGTCTTTGTGTGGTTTAGTAATCAGGGTGATTGTGGCCTCGTAGAATGAGTTTGGCAATGTTATTTCAGATTCTATTTTGTGAAAGGGTTTGGAAAGTATTGGTCTTACCTCCTCTTTGAAGATCCAGTAGAATTCCGTGCTAAAGCCATCTGGCCCTGGGCTTTTTTTGGTTGGGAGATTTTTAATGGCTGTTTCTATTTCCTTAGGGGTTATAGGGCTGTTTAATCTGTTTATCTGATATTGATTTAGCTTCGGTAGGTGAAATCTATCAAGAAAATTGTCCATTTCACTTAAGTTTTCAAATTTGGTGGAGTATAGATTTTTAAAGTAGGATCCAAATATTCTTTGGATTTCCTCAATGTCCATTGTTATTTCTCCCTTTTCATTTCTGATTTTGTTGATTTGTGTTTTCTCCCTCTGTCTTTTAGTTAATTTGGCTAAGGGTCTGTCTATTTTGTTGATTTTCTCAAAGAACCAACTCTTGGTTTCATTGATTCTTTGTATAGTTCTTTTTGTTTCTAAGTTGTTGATTTCAGCCCTAAGTTTGATGATCTCCTGCCTTCTGCTCCTCTTGGGAGTGTTTGCTTCTTTTTTTTCCAATTCACCCAGTTTAGCTGTTCGTTCACTCATATGAGCTGTCACAATTTTCTTTTTGAAGGCATTTAGTGCTATGAATTTTCCTCGTGGCACAGCTTTCATTGTGTCCCATAGGTTTGGGTATGTTGTATCTTCATTTTCGTTGGATTTTAAGAAGTCTTTGATTTCCTTCTTTATTTCTTCCCTGACCCAGTGGTCCTCTAGTAAAGAGTTGTTCAATTTCCATGTGAGTGTAGACTTTCTTTTGATTCTTTTGCTGTTGAAGTCCAGCTTTATTCCACGGTGGTCTGATAAGATACAAGGGGTTATTTCAATTATCTTGTATCTGTTCAGGCTATCTTTGTGTCCAACTATATGGTCAATTTTGGAGAAGGTTCCGTGAGGTGCTGAGAAGAACATGTATTCTTTTGTATTTGGGTGAAACGTTCTGTAGATATCTGTTAGGTCCATTTGGTTCATGATCTCTGTTAGTTTCATGATTTCTCTGTTTGGCTTCTGTCTTGATGATGTGTCCATAGTTGTGAGTTGGGTTTTGAAGTCTCCCACTATTAAAGTGTTTCAATCGATGTGCGATTTAAGTTTTAGAAACGTTTCTTTTATAAATGTAGGTACCTTTGTATTTGGGGCATTGATGTTCAATATTGAGATGACCTCTTGGTGTATATTTCCATTAATGAGTATGTAATGCACTTCTCTGTCTTTTTTTATTAACTTCAATTGGAAGTCTATTTTGTTTGATATTAGAGTGGCTACTCCAGCTTGTTTCTTGGGTCCATTTGCTTGGAAGATCTTTTCCCAGCCCTTTACTCTGAGGTAGTTTTTATCTTCAATAGTGAGATGTGTTTCTTGTATACAGCAAAAAGATGGGTCTTGTTTATGGATCCAGTCTGTAAGTCTGTGTCTTTTTATTGGTGATTGGGTCCATTGTTGTTGATGGATATTAGTGACCAGGGGTTGTTATTTTGGTATAGCTGGCTGTCTTGTGTTTCTCTTTTGTTTAGTTGCTGTGGAGGTTTCTATTTCCTCTCTTTTCTTGGGTGTAGTTATCTTCTCTGTGTTGGAATTTTCCTTCTAGGATCTTTGTAGGGCTGAGTTTGTGAGGAGATATTGTTTGAATTTGATTTTGTCATGGAATATCTTGTTTTCTCCTTCTAGGTTGATAGAGAGTTTTGCTGGGTATAGTAGTCTGGCTGGGCACTTATGTTCTCTCAGGGCTTGTAGCACATCCGTCCAGGCCCTTCTAGCTTTTAAAGTTTCTGAGGAGACGTCAGGTGTGATTCTGATGGGTCTGCCATTGTATGTGACTTGGCCTTTTTCTCTTACAGCTTTTAATATCCTTTCTTTGTTCTCTACATTTGGAGTTTCTATTATTATGTGGCGAGAGGAGTTTCTTTTCTGATCTAATCTGTTTGGTGTTCTGTAAGCCTCTTGGATTTTTACTGGCATCTCTTTCTTTAGGTTTGGAAAGTTTTCTTCTATGATTTTGTTGAAGATATTTCCTGGACCATGGAGTCGGGAATCTTCTCTTTCCTCTATGCCTATAATTCTTTGGTTCCATCTTTTCATTGATTCCTTGATTTCTTGGATGTTGTGGGTGAGCGATGTTTTTAGCCTTCTCATTTTCTTTGGATGTTGTACTGATTTCTTCCATCGAATCTTCCATGCCTGAGATCCTGTCTTCCATCTCTTGCATCCTATTTTTCATACTCACATCCGTAGTTCCTGTTCTCTTCTCTTGATTCTCCATTTCTTCTTTTAACTCTGACTGTGTTTTCTTTATTGTTTCCATTTCTATTTTCATGTCTTGAATGGTATTGTTTGTTTTGTACATTTCCTTCTCCAGTTTGCTTGTTTTTGTCTGGAGATCTTTCATTGCTTTATCCTTTTCCTGTTCAAGCTGGGTCACCTTGGCTTGGAGCTCTTTAATGATATTATTCGTTGTTTTCACTTGTAGAATTGTGGCTTCTTTGAATTCCTTCACAGTTTTAAGTTCTTCTTGAAGGAACTTTATCACTTTCCATACTGTGGAATTGTCATCATTTTCATGTGTTTCAGTTGTGGTGAGGTGGTTCAGGCTGGACGGAATAGCGTTGCTTTCTTTTGTTGGAGACATTTCGCTCTGTTTTTTTTTTTTTTTTTTTTTTTAATCTCGGGCCTCTGGCCATGTGGAATTTTTTTTTTTTTTTGCTGTCTTCTGGACTTGAGTCCAAAGGGGGCACTGTGGTGTAGGAGTTGCCTTACTCCACCCCTATAACTTGAGTCATTCAGTCCCGCCTCCCAGGTGGGGACCTAATTAATTCAGGTGGCGGAGCTGTGCACTAGTAAGCTCTGATTCCCTGTGGGAAGGGCCCTTACTAGTACAAAAGTTCGATATAGGACAGTTTCAAATATCTCACAGTTTGCCCGGTGTTGGTTCCTGTAGGGGGTAAATCTGCAGTTGATCTCCAATAGCCTTGCGGCTCCTGAGGCTTGGAAGCTGGCTTGGGTCGACACAGACTGGGATCTGAAGGCGCTTTGCAGTGGAGCTATTTCACTTCCAAGGGTCGCAACCTTTCCCAGATAATTGGATCATCTGTGTTAGACCTGGGAGTGCCCAGCAGGGTGGGGATTATCTCTGCGTGGTTTCTGAATCTGCCGGCTAGGTATTAGGTTGGAACTTACTGGGGGTTTTTCTTTTTGGGGGGATGGGTCATCCCGATTCCCGGGTCCAGAGGCTTCCTAGCTTGTCCGAGAGTTGGAAGGGGCGTCCTGCCCAGGCATCTTCCGTGGTCCCTGTGTAGCTGGGTGAGATTTAGAAGGGGTCATGCCCTTTGTACAGAGTCCTGCAACACTTGCCGCCTTGTGACTGTTGACCCCGAAATCAAAATACATCTGCACCGGCCGCCGCCATCTTGGATCACCCTAGTTTGCATTTCTTAATTATCCTAAACAGTTTATGACAGTCGGTAGAAAAAGGCCAAAACTTCACATTTCCTAGGTACAATACCTAAAAATGAGTTAACCTTAATTTTGTATCCATATGCAAAGATCAATACCAATGTGGCCAAATATAATCTTAATTTTGTATCAGTATACAAAGATCAATACCTATGTAGCCCAATATAACCTTAATTTTGTATCAATACACAAAGATCAGTACCAACTTAGGCAAATATAATCTTAATTTTATATCAATATACAAAGATATAAGGGCATATTCAATAATCTGTCCTTTTTTATTATTCCTATAGTATGTCTATGACTCACTTTTCTCGTCTGTTCACCCCTACATAGGAGAAAAAAGATACAGAATAGAAAAAGAGAGAAGTCACTGATTCTAACCTCCAAATCCTATTTAAGAAGACCATTTAACAGCTTGTAATCTCTCCCCCTAAATAAAAAGAATATCTATAACCCATCAAATGACCAAAGTGGGGAAAACATCCACCCCACCTTCTGGAGATGGGACATTGTTCTATTAAAATGATTCCTGCTGTTTTGGAACATAGGAAACCTGTTTGGGGCCCAAATAAGAATGGAAAAATGTATGGAGAGAAAATGGGAACTGTCCAGGCAACCACTGGTATGTCATTTCTTAGTTTTGGAAGCTGTGGGCCCTGCAGTTCCTATATAATCAGATATATTTATCCCTCTCAGGTCTCTGAGGTGGTTCAAGGATAGATAGCTAGAGTCTCATAGTTAAATTTTGAGTTGTTTAGGAATCAAGAGGGTGTTCTGGATCTAAGAAGATATTTTTAAAATTGTGAGGCAAGTTAGTATGAAAGCTGAGTTAGATATAGAACTTTAAACTCATGGAGATGGTTAGATAGTAGAATGTTAAAGTCAGGTGCCAAATACATATGGACTGGACATTGGGAATGTATGCTAAGCCATATAACTCTTATAATTGTGGCCTATTTATTTCTGTTGTTTTGTATTGTATTTATAGTTATAAGAAAAAGAACCATTTTTTGGACTGAAAGGGAGAGCTGTTGGGGGGAAAAGAAATACCTTAAAGTAAAAAAAAAAAAAAAAAAAAAAAAAAA
>CAJQZJ010033410.1:2753497-2768040 GCA_907164525.1 Lophiomys imhausi
CTACCCTGTCTTGGCAGAGCTAGGCTGTCGACTTACCTGCTTCCAGGTTTTGTCCTTTTTGGACAGCATTCTGTCTACAGTTAGAGCAAGGGGCTTTTCCTACCAAGAGATAGGCTTACAACTAATTCAATCATCTCCCACTGGAGATTCTTCGATTCTCATCTTCTACTTGGGGTAAAATATGGGGTGCTGTCAAGAGTTGATAAATCTTGATATAAAAAAATCTAAAGTTACGAAAACATCTTTGAATGCCATATTCTGTAGATCTCTTGAGGTTTTTGAAGATGCCCTATCTATCTCTTATATTAGGGTAAGCAGATGTTGCTTGTCTCTTAGCAGCTTTATTTCTGATTAGTTTAGAAAATAACTATAATAGGCTGTCATAGTAGCTAACAGAATGACCAGTTTTCATAACCATTAGTTTGCACTTCTTAATTATCCTAAACAGTTTATGACAATTAGTAGTAAAAGGCCGAAACATCATATTTCATTTTTTTCTTTTCTTTACCTCCTAACCCTTCCATCCCATTTCTCTGGGATGGGGTGTCCTTATATAACAGTCCCTCATCTCAGTTGAGAGGTCGTATGAGGGCCAAGAGCCTCTTCATTCATTGGGGGGTCTACGAGGCAGTACCATCAGTGAGAAGTGTCTCATTGCCCGGGAGAGAGTACTAAAAAACAAGTACACAAATAAGCAGACAAATAGGTAAAAAAGACTGAAAAATAGAAAAAACATAAAAATATATAAAAAATAAATAAATAAATAAAAATAAAAAGTCTATGTTCAAGTTCCCTTTGGAGTGTTAGTTGTACTATCGATACCTTCTGAGATCAACAATCAATAAATGGGACCTCATGAAACTGAAAAGCTTCAGTATGCCTTTTGTGAGTAGCTTTTAAACTTAAATCTTCTAAATCCTATGTGACTGTCTCTGCATTCTAAGTATTGGGATGAAAGACATGTGGTTCATAATTGATGGGATTAACGATGTGCTTCATCACGCCTGGATCGAAGTTTTTCTTTATTTAGAACTTGCTTAGTGTCAGGCTGACCTTGAACTCTGAGATCTGCAGATTTCTGTCTCTAGTGTGTTGTGATTAAGGGTGTATCCTTCTCAAATGATAGGATTAAGGGTGTGTACCATTACCACCCTGTTCCTTGTAACTCTAGGATTTATAAGACATCTAACTCTATAGTGATCCTCCTGTCTCTGCTGGAGTTAAAGGCATGGGCTAACACCACACATTTTATATATTTTACCTTAGCTCCAAATTTTTTCAACTCCTGAAGGTTTAGAAAACCAGGTTGAACTTCAGTAACCTTTAATTAATTTACAGTATTTTAAACCTCTTACCTGCTTTTTAATGTAAAACCATGAAAATATCCTTTATATCTACAAAAAAAAAAAAAAGAACTTTTAAGTGGCTGTCAAGTTTGTGTAAGCTATGTGGCCTGCTGCAGCCTAACATTCTAATCTGGAATTAAGGCCATTTTCCTTACATGCCAGTAAGGCAGGTATACCTTTGGTAAATTATAGTTTGAAAATTTTATATTGTATTTTTATTATATTTTTTAAGCTTATTAACTCTATTCTTAAAAAAAATATTATTTTGTTTTCTCAAATTACTTCTAGAACATAGTTTCCTCCCTTCTCCCCGCCTGGCCCCTCTCTCCCTTCCTCCCTCCCTCCCTAATTGTTCCTCTACTTGATAGTCTCATTCACCTCAGATGATGTGGGCCCTCACATATTATACTCCCTCAGATCTTTAGTCATGTGTGGGCCAAGAGCTTCCACTTGTACTGGGGCTCGATATGGCACCCCATCTAGGTTAATGTGTTCCAGTAACCTGCAGCAGATTCCAAGACTCAGTGGTGAGTGAAATTTTTCCTAGGATAGATATGCTAGGTTCCTATCTATTTGGGTCTGTGGGTTGTAGGATAGTTATCCTGTGATTTATGGTTAATATCCATTTATAAGAGAGTACATACCATGTTTATCTTCCTGGGATTGAGTCAGCTCACTTAGGATGAGCTTTTCTAGCTCCATCCATTTGGTTTTGAATTGCATGATTTCCTCATTTCTGATAGCTGTGTAGTATTCCATTGCATAAATGTACCACAGTTGTTTTTTTTTTTTTTAATCCATTCTTCGGTTGAAGAACATCTGGGTTGTTTCCAGTTTCTGACTATTACAAATAAAGCTGCTATGAACATTGTTGAGGTGATGTCCTTGTGGTTTCATTTCGAATCTTTTGGATATATGCCCAAAAGGGGTATGGCTGGGTCTTGAGATAAAACTACTCCCAGTTTTCTAAGATATCTCCAGATTCATTTCCAAAGTGGTTGCACAAGTTTGCACTCCATCCAGAAATGGGGAAGTGTTCCTCTTTCTCCACATCCTCACCAGCATGTGCTATCATTTGAGTTTTTGATCTTAGCCCTTCTGACAGGTGTGAGATGGAATCTCAGAGTTGTTTTAAGTTGCATTTTCCTGATGACCAAAGAACATTTCTTCAAGTGCCTCTCGGACTTTAGAGATTCCTCATCTGTGAATTCTCTGTTTAGCTCTGTCTCCCATTTTTGATGGGGTTATTTGATTTGATTTTTTTGCTGTTTAATTTCGTCAATTTTTTATATATTTTGGATATTAGCCCTCTGTCCAATGTGGGATTGGTGAAGATCCTTTCCCAGTCTGCAGACTGCAGTTTTGTTGTAAGGACAGTGTCCTTTGCCTTACAGAAGCTTTTCAAATTCATAAGGTCCCATTTATTGATTGATTGTTTCAGCACCTGAGCTATTGGTGCTCTGTTCAAGAAGTTGCTACCAGTGCCAATGAATTTCAGGCTTTTCCCCACTTTCTCTACTATTAATATTAGTGTGTTTGGATTTATGTTGAGGTCTTTGATCCACTTAGACTTAAGTTTTTTACAGGGTGATAAGTATGGATCTATTTGCATTCTTCTACTGTTGGCATGCAGTAAGACTAGCACCATTTATTGAAGATGCTTTCCTTTTTCCATTGTATGGTTTTGGCTTCTTTGTAAAAAATTAAGTGACCATAGGTGTGTGGATTTATTTCTGTGTATTAAATTCGATTCCATTGGTCATCTTGTCTGTTTCTATACCAGTACCATGCTGTTTTTATTACTATTGCCCTGTAGTACAGCTTGAAATCTGGGATGGTGATACATGCAGATGTTCTGTTATTGTACATGATTGATTTAGCTATTCTGGGTTCTTTGTTATTCCATAAGAAGTTGAGAATTGTTTTTTTCCAGATCTGTAGAAAATTGAGTTGGTATTTGGACAGGAATTGCATTGAATCTGTATATTTCCTTTGGTAAGATGGCCATTTTTATTATTTTGATCCTACCTATCCATGAGCAAGGGAGATCTTTCCATCTTCTGATATCTTCTTCAGTTTCTTTCTTCAGGGACTTGAAGTTCTTATCATACAGGTCTTTCACTTGCTTGGTTAGAGTTACCCCCAGGTATTTTATATTATGTGTGGCTATTGTGAAGAGTGTTGATTGCCTTATTTCTTTCTCAGCCCATTTATCTTTTGTGTAAGGAAGGGCTACTGATTTTTTTGGAATTTATTTTGTATCCAGCCACCTTGCTGAAGGAGTTTATTAGCTGTAGGAGTTCTCTGGTGGAATTTTTGGGGTCACGTATGTATACTATCATATCATCTGAAAAGAGGGATACTTTGACTTTTTCCTTTCCAATTTGTATCCCTTGATCATATTGCTCTAGTTAAAACATCAAGTACTATGTTGAAGAGATATGGAGAGAGTGGGCAGCCTTGCCTTGTCCCTGATTTTAGAGAAAATGCTTTAAGTTTTTCTCCATTTAGTTTGATGTTGGCTATTGTGTTGTAAATTGCCTTTATTATGTTTAAGGATGGTCCTTGTATGCCTGATCTCTCCAAGACTTTTAACATGAAGGTGTGCTGGATTTTGTCAAAAGCTTTTTCAGTGTCCATGAGATGATCATGTGGTTCTTTTCTTTCAGCTTGTTTATGTGGTGGATTACATTGATGGATTTTCTAATGTTGAACCACCCCTGCATCCCTGGGATGAAGCCTACTTGATCATGGTGTTTGATATTTTTGATGTGATCTTGGATCCGGTTTTCAAGTATTTTATTAAGTATTTTTGCATCTATTACAAAAGGCAAATTGGTCTGAAATTTTCTTTTTCCATTGGGTCTTTGTGAGATTTAGGTATCAGGGTCACTGTAGCCTCATAGAATGTGTTTGGCAGTATTCCTTCTGTTTCTATTTTGTGGAAAAGTTTGAAGAATAATGACGTTAGCTCTTCTTTGAATGTCTTGTAGAAATCTGTGCTGAAACCATCTGGCCCTGTGCTTTTTTTGGTTGGAAGACTTCTAATGACTTCTATTTCCTTAAGGGTTAGAGTACTCTTTAATTTGTTTACCTGTTTTTGATTTAACCTTGGTAGTGGAATCTATCAAGAAAATTGTCCATTTCATTTAGATTTTCCAATTTTGTTTTTGAAGTAGGACCTAAGGATTCTTTGGATTTACTCAATGTCTGTTGTTATTTCCCCCTTTTCATTTCTGATTTTGTTGATTTAGGTATTTTCCCACTGCCTTTTAGATAGCTTAGCTAAAGGACTTGTTTATTTTGTTGATTTTCTCAAAGAACCAACTCTTGGTTTTGTCGATTCTTTGTATTCTATTTGTTTCTAAATTGTTGATTTCAGCCCTGAGTTTGATAATTTCCTCTTGTCTGCTCCTCTTGGGAGTGTTTGCTTCTTTTTGTTCTAGCTCTTTCAGGTGTGCTTTTAGGTGGCTAGTATAGGAACTCTCCAGTTTCTTTTTGAAGGCACTTAGAGCTATAAACTTTCCTCTTAGCACTGCTTTCTATGTGTCCCATAAGTTTGGGTATGTTGTACCTTCATTTTCATTGAGTTCTAAGAAGACTTTAATTTCTTTTTTTATTTCTTCCCTGACCCAGAGGTCATTGAGTAGAGAGTTGTTCAGTTTCCATGTTTTTGCAGGCTATCTGTTGTTTTTGTTATTGTTGAAGTCTAGGTTTATTCCATGATGGTCTGATAAGTTACAAGGGGTAATTTCAATTTTCCTGTATCTGTTGAGGCTTGCTATATTGACTATATGGTCAATTTTGGAGAAGATTCCGTGAGGTGCCAAGAAGAAAGTGTATTCTTTTGTTTTGGGGTGAAATGTTCTGTAGATATCAATTAGGTCCATTTGATTCATGACATCTGTGAGTTTCGTTATTTCTCTGTTTGGTTTCTGCATCATTGATCTGTCCAATGGTGAGAGTGGTGTGCTGAAGTCTCCCACTATTAATGTGTGAGGTTCAATGTGGGATTTGAGCTTCAGTAGTGTTTCTTTATCAAATGTGGGTGGTCTTACATTTGGGGCCTAGATGTTCAGTATTGAGATTTCATCTTGGTGGATTTTTCCTTTGATAAGTATATAGTGTCCTTCCCCATCTCTTTTGATTAATGTTGGTTTAAAGTCTAATTTATTGCATACTAGAATGACCACTCCAGCTTGTTTCTTGGGTCTATTTGCTTGGTATATCTTTTTCCAGCCCTTTACTTGGAGATAATGCCTATCTTTTTTGCTGAGGTGTGTTTCTTGTAAACAACAGAATGTAGAGTTCTGTTTTTGCATCCATTCTGCTAGCCTGTGTCATTTTATTGGGGAATTGAGTCCATTGATGTTGAGAGATATTAATGACCAGTGATTGTTACTTCCTGCCATCTTGATGTTGGTGGAAATAGTGTGTGAGTGAGCTTCTCTTCTTTTGGTTTTGCTGCAGGCATGCTATTTGCTTCCTGTGTTTTCTTGTGTGTAGTTAACCTCTTTGGGTTGGAGTTTTCCTTCCAACATCTTTTGTAGAACTGGATTTGTGCATAGACATTGTTTGAATTTAGCTTTGTCATGGAGTATCTTGTTTTCTCCATCTATGTTGCTTGAAAATTTTGCTGGGAATAGTAGTCTGGCCTGGTCTTTTTGCTTTTATAGGGTCTGCAAAACATCTGTCCAGGCTCTTCTGGCTCTTAGCATCTCTGAGGAAAAGTCAAGTATAATTCTGATAGGTTTGTCATTATATGGTATTTGACTATTTTCCCTAGAAACTTTTAATAATCTTTCTTTGTTTTGTACATTTAGTGTTTTGATTATTGTGCAGTGGGAAGATTTTCTTTTCTGGTCTAATCTATTTGGAGTTCTGTAAGCTTCTTGTACAGTTATAGGCATCTCTTTTTGTAGATTTGGGAAATGCTCTTCAATGATTTTGTTGGAGATATTTTCTGGTTCTTATTAACAGGCGATACTTCCACGTACTACACAAGAGAGTTTCCCTAGAATCTGGGTGGGTCAGTGATCCTAATGCAGCCTGGGTCTGTGTTGATGTCAGAGGCCCTTGCTACCACCGTGTGGATGTTCATGGTCTAGGCTACGGCATGAGACCCTGTTAAAGTCCTAGCACCATGCTTATCCAGGCCCCGCCCATGATGGTGTGAGTACAAGAGAGATGGATCCAGCCTTCAACAGCCACACATACACACACACACAGAAGAACAAAAGAACTGTCCCCACCTTCACTGGTTAATGCAGCATAGGGAGTGGCATGTAAGAAGAGAAATGGCCCTACCCTTCATCAGGGCAGTATAGGAGAACTGGCCCAGATGGTGTGGGTATCAGAGAGTGGGTCCTGTCCCAACCTAGACAGAGGGGCTGACCAACTCAGCTACCATCCAGGCCCAGATCCAGGGCCTTGTATTGACTCACCCCAAATTCTATCCCATCTATGAATTTCTGGAGCCTGTGAAGGCACCAGTCCTACAAAACTATGGCCATAGGATTTTCATGAATCAGGACAACAATAGGAAAACTTTAAGGAGTGTCAGTGAGGGTTCAGTATTGATGGTATAGCAGATGCCAGAGGCCTTGAACCAGATCAATGATTCATTGCAATGAACACTTGCAAGTAACGCTGTTTGGGCAAAAGGGTATACTGCATGTCACACCACAGTTTCTATGTGGTGGAGAGATAGGAAAGATGGAGGAGAGGAATGTTACAAGTATGGTGGAACTGGAGACTTGACAGCTGTGACTGGTATAAGAGAAGGCTAAAACTGAGAGAGAAGGAGATTGTTCTCTGAGGGGTTGGCAAGATAATTATTTTTATTTTTAATTTTAGTTTTTTTTATTTTCTTTTGGGAGGGAAGATTACAAGTGTAGAAAGTAGATTTGGAAAGACTGGAAAATGAGTGAGATTAGTGTTCAGGATATGAAATTCCCAAAGAATCAGTAATAAATAAATAAATAAATAAATAAATAAATAAATAAATAAATATGCATGTATTTTAACAATATTTGTATAAAATATCTAACACAATATATTTATATTAAGTATGAAGATCAAAGTATATTAGATGTAAATCCACTTTGTGAGAATAATGACAAAGCCTTCAATCTTCAATATATTGAGAAGTATTCAGTCTTGTCACAACTTTTTATTTGATTTTGAAACTGATATGATCATATGTTTTTTCTTCATCAGCCTAGATGTCATAGATTATGATGATGTACACCTAAATATCAAACAAATTCTGCATACCTATTTTTCTTTGTTGATAACATTTTATTGTTAATGTTAATATATTGTTACATTCAGTATATGAAAAAATTATTCTGAATTTGCCTGTCTGTCCTAATTTGTTTTATTTATTTTTTATTGCTATGATAAAACACTCCAACCAAAAACGTTGGGAGGAAAAGTATTGCTCTGCTTGCAGATTACGGCACATTTTTCTGGAAAGCCAAGGCAAAAACTGAAGGACAGACCACAGAGGAATGCTGTTTACTGACTTGTTTCCCCTGGTTTCCTCCAGTTTTCTTTTCTTTTTTGAAGACTTATTTATTTATTATGTATGCAATGTTTTGTCTGAATGTATTCCTGCAGGCCAGAAGAGGGCACCAGATCACATTATACATAATTGTAAGGTACCATGTGGTTGCTGGGAATTGAACTCTGAACCTCTGACCACTGCTCTTATCCGCTGAGCCATCTCTTCAGCCCCTCCTCCAGTTTTCTTATAGAGCTCAGGCCCACCTGCCTATGAAGAGCACTTCCTAACGGAAACGGACCCTCCTACATCAATCACCAGTCAAGAAAAAGACCCTGCATACATGATTGCAAGCCAATTTGATGGAGGCAATTTTTCACCTAAGCTTTCCTTCTCCCAGGCATGTCATGTTAGCAACTAAGCCTAGCCATTTCTGTATCCAAGCTTGAATTTTGTAGTTGTGTGTGATATTGTTGTTGTTTACTGTTAGTTACAAAATGATTTTAGCTCAACAAAATTAGGGAATTTCATTCTATTTTCTCCTAGTGATAAATCATTGCTCTATCTTCAGTAGTTAGTCCCCAATAAGCCATCTGTTCTGAAGTTTTTTTATGAGATGTTTAATTACAAATTTAACTTATGTCATAGTTATGAGGCGATTGTGGTTATTTCAGAATGCCTTTGCTTTTGCTGTTTGATTTCAGGTGTCAGTCCATAGTTTCTTAGTTATCGAATCTAAAACTGTGCAGATGTTTATAGTAATCCTGTACTATCCTTTTACAGACTATTTCATCTTTTTAAAGGTAACTTTATTTTGATGTAATTCATATTCCAGCACATTTACCTACTTATAGAGTACAATTCAATCATTCTTGTACATGTTCAGACATGTTAAACCATTAATACAGTCAGTTTAGAATTTTCCTCACTATATCAATACCTACCAAACCTCCAGATTAATTATGAATCTATTTTCTATTCAAATAGACTTGTTCAGTATACATATTTAATATATATGGAACCTGAGAACATGTGTCTGTGACCTTTTGTGACAAGCTTATCTCATGTATTCTGTATTACTATTGCTTTTAGCACAGTTTGAAGTCAGGAATAATGATACCTGCAGAGATTCTTTATTGTACAGGACTATTTTCAGTATCCTGGATTTTTTGTTTTTCCATATGAAATTGAGAATTGTTCCTTCAAGGTTTCCAAAGAATTGTGTTGTGATTTTGATGGGAATTGCATTGAATCTCTAGACTGCTTTTGGTAAGATGGCCATTTAAAAAATTATGTTTATTTATTACTACAAGTTACATATATATCACAGTGTCCTCTTTCCACCCCCACAAATCCAGTCCTCCCACCCTCTACCCCCTTTCCATTCCATCACACTACTCTGGAGTGGCGTGTCCCTACATATCAGTCCCCCACCCCAGTTCAGCAGTCATATGAGGGCCAAGAGCCTCCTCATACACTGGGAGCCTACAAGACAGCACCACTAGGGCAAAGTGTCTCATTGACAGGTAACAAAGTCTATGTTCCTGTTCCATTTGGTGCATTGGTTGTAGTATAGTTATCCTGTACTATATGGCTAAAATCCGATTATAAGTGAATAGATGCCATGTGCATCCTTCTGAGTCTGGTTAGCTCACTCAGGATGAGCTTCTCTAGTTCCATCCATTTGACTGCAAATTGCATGATTTAGTTGTCTTACTATGTTAATACTACTGATTCATGAATGTGTGAGATCTTTCCATCTTCTGATCTCTTCGTTTTCTTTCTTCAGAGACTTGAAATTTTGTCATACATGTCTTTCACTTGCTTGGGTAGAGTTATACCAAATCTGTTGTTGTTATTGTTGTTGCTGCTGTTTGTTTTTGTTTTTTTAGTGAATAACAATCTTTAATCCTACGAAATGTATATGAACATTCTAGTTTCTTCTTAGCCTTAGGAAAATTTATTATTTAACAATGTCTTTATTTCAATAGTTTTGGTGAAATTTAAGTAATACAACACTATAGCTTTATTTGTTTTTTTCCCCAATCACTAATGATAATAGATATCCAATGCTGTACTTATAAACTAACTGTACAACTTCTTAGAAGAAAGTTTTCTTAGGTTTGAATGTGAATGTTTGTTTACTCATTTTCTTTGTTGTGGAAATGATTTTTATGTTACATTTAGCAACTTTTTGTCAAATTCAAGGTAATGTAATATGCTTTTGTGTTTTGCACCAATAGGTTTATAATTTTAGTACTTAATTTTAAATATTTTATCTGTTTAGAATATTCTTACATATGTGATATTCCTATATATGTGCCTAGCCAATTATCACAGTTATATTTTCATTAGCATATGATATGTTATATATGATCATGGGATTTTTGAACAAAGTTTGACTTAGTAAATTATCTTTTCATGTCTTGCCTTCCTTGATTCACCCTGATTCATCTCCTTAGCATAGGAGAGTTATAGCATGACATGTACAGGGTATTGAAATATTTATGTAAAAGAAAATCTTCCCTCAATGAGTATTCAAAATGCCATATTCTAAAATAAATTGTCTTTAGATAAGTAGGTTCATTTCTATACTTCCCAATTTTATTATTTATAAATCCAACATATTGTGCTGCCACTGTCTTTTTTTTACATATGTTTATTTATTAATTCAAGTTGCACCACAAATACAGCCCCCACCCCCCTCCCACCTGGTCCTACCCTCCAACCATCTACCCCCTTTAACTTATCTTACTCCTCCAGTGTGGGGGGACTGCCACTGTTTTGATGCAACTGTTTTTTAGCAATTCCTGAAAACATGACATGCCACAAGCATTTTTTCTCCCTTCCTAAGAATCTTGATCTCTTGTAATTCCTTTTTAATTTAATAGTAAGTTCATCAATCTTTAGAAAGAAATTATTTTGCATTTTTGTAGAAATAATGGATAAATTTGAGGAATATTGATATTTTAGTAGCTGTGTCTTCATATCTGTGAATATAGAATATTTCCCCAATATATTTAGAATCTCTTATCTCTCTCATCATTATTTTATAGGTTTTTTTAAAATTTATTTATTTGTTGCTTCAGGCTACATCTCCATCATAGTGTCCCCTTTCCACCCCTCCCAGTCCCACCCTCTTACTCTCTAACCCCTAATCTTTCCATCAAACTCCTCTGGAGTGGAGTGTCCCTATATAATAGTCCCCTGCCCCAGTACAGCAGTCATATGAGGGCCAAGAGCATTATCATAATTTGGAGACCTACAAGACAGAACCATCAGGGAAAAATGTCTCATTGACAGGGAGAAAAAGAAAAAGTCTATGTCCATGTTCCCCCTTTGGTGCATTTGTTGTGGTATAGATATCATGTATTATATAGTTAAAATCTGACTATAAGTGAGTAGATGCCATGCACATCCTTCTCAGTCTGCATTAGCTCACTCAGGATGAGCATCACTAGTTCCATCCAGTTGGCTCCAAATTGCATAATTTCATTCTTTCTGATAGCTGAGTAGTATTCCATTGTGTAGATGTGCCACAGTTTTTTAATCTATTCTTCCGTTAAGGGACAACGAGGTTGTTTCCAGTTTCTAGCTATTACAAATAAGGCTTCTATGAACATAGATGAGGAAACTTCCTTGTCATTCAATGAGGAATCATTTGAATGTATACCCAGAAGTGGTATGGCTGGGTCCTGAGGCAGAGCTATTCCAAGTTTTCTAAGATATTGCCATACTGACCTCCATAGTGCTTGCACAAGCCTGCACTCCCAACAGCAATGGAGGAGGATTCCCCTTTCTCCACAACTTTGCCAGCATGTGTTGTCATTTGAGCTTTATTTTAAAATAAATTTATTTATTTGTTCCTTCAGGTTACATCTCCATCATATTGTTTTCTTTCCCCCCTTCTGAGCCCCGCCCTCCCATCCTCTACCCCCTAACCCTTCCATCCTGCTCCTCTGGAGTGGAGTGTTCCTACATAACAGTCCCTCGCCCCAGTTCAGAAGTCATATGAAGGCCAAGAGCCTCTTCTTACACTGGGGGCCTACAAGGCAGTACCACCAGTGAAAAGTGTCTCATTGCTAGGGAGGGAAAACTAAAAAACAGACCAACAAACAAACAAAAAGAAACAACAACAATAATTTTTAAAAAGTCTATGTCCATGTTCCCTTTGGTGTGTTGGTTGTAGTACAGATATCCTGTACTATATAGCTAAAATGCTACTATAAGTGAATAGATGCCATGTGCATCCTTATGAGTCTGGGTTAGCTCACTCAGGATGAGCCTCTGTAGTTCCATCCATTTGGCTTCAAATTGCATAATTTCATTGTTTCTGATAGCTGAGTAATATTCCATTGTGTAGATGTACCACAGTTTTTTAATCCATTCTTCGGTTGAGGGACATCTGGGTTGTTTCCAGTTTCTAGCTATTACAAATAAGGCTGCTATGAACATAGATGAGGAGACTTCCTTATGATTCCATGAGGAGTCATTTGGATGTATACCCAGAAGTGGTATGGCTGGGTCCTAAGGCAAAGCTATTCCAAGTTTTCTAAGATATCGCCATACTGACTTCCATAGTGGTTGCACAAGCATGCACTCCCACCAGCATTGGAGGAGGGTTCCCCTTTCTCCACACCCTCACCAGCATGTGCTGTGATTAGAGCTTTTGATCTTAGCCATTCTGACAGTTGTGAGATGGAATCTCAGAGTCATCTTGAGTTGCATTTCTCTGATGATTAAGGATGTTGAGCATTTCTTCAGGTGTCTCTCGGCCATTAGGGATTACTCCTTTGTGAATTCTCTATTTAGCTCCATCTCCCATTTTTTTGATTGGATTATTTGGTTTCTTGGCATTTAATTTCTTGAGTTCTTTGTAGATTTTGGATATTAGCCCTCTGTCAGATGTGGGTTTGGTGAAGATTTTCTCCCAGTCTGTAGGCTGCTGTTTTGTTCAAATGGCAGTGTCTTTTGCCTTACAGAAGTTTTCAGTTTCATGAGGTCCCATTTACTGACTGTTGGTCTCAGGTCCTGAGCTGTTGGTGTTCTGTTCAGGAAGTTGTCACCTGTGCCAATGAGTTTGAGGGTTTTTCCCACTTTTTCTTCTAGTAGATTTAGTGTGACCGGCCTTATGTTAAGGTTTTTGATCCACTTGGATTTAAGTTTTGAACAAGGTGATAAGTATGGGTCTAATTTCATTCTTTTGCAAGTGGACATCCAGTTGGAGCAGCACCATTTGTTGAAGATGCTGTCCTTCTTCCAGAGAAACTTGAAGCATTTCTTCTAAACTCAGGGACAAGTCAAGGATGCCCACTCTCACCATATCTCTTCAATATAGTACTTGAAGTTCTTGCTAGAGAAATAAAATAACTAAAAGAGATCAAGGGGATACAAATTGGAAACGAAGAAGTAAAATTATCCCTATTTGCAGACGATATGATGGTATACATAAGCAACCCCAAAAATTCCACCAGAGAACTCTTACAGCTGATAAACACTTTCAGCAAAGTGGCTGGATACAAAATTAATTTAAAAAAAAATCAGAAGCCTTTCTTTCTACAACAAACAAATGGGCTGAGAAAGAAATAAGGAAACAACCCCCTTCACAATAGCCACAAACAATATAAAATACCTGGGGGTAACTCTAACCAAGCAAGTAAAGACCTGTTCAAGAACTTCAAGCCCTTGAGGAAAGAAATGGAAGAGGCCTTTAGAAGATGGAAAGATCTCCCATGCTCTTGGATAGGTAGGTTCAACATAATAAAAATGGCCATCTTACCAAAAGCAATATATAGATTCAATGCAATTCCTATCAAAATACCAACACAATTCTTTATAGACCTGGAAAGAGCTATTCTCAATTTCATATGGAACAATAAAAAACCCCGAATCGCTAAATAAATCCTGCCTGTACAATAAAAAAACATCTGGAGGTATCACCATCCCAGATTTCAAGCTGTACTACAAAGCAATAGTAGTGAAACAGCATGGTATTGGTATAGAAACAGACCAGTAGATTAATGGAATGGAAATGAAGACCCAGAAATGGACCCACACACCTATGGCCACCTAATTTTTGACAAAGAAGCCAAAACCGCACAATGAAAGAAGGTCATTTGAACTTTTGATCTTAGTCATTCTGACAGGTGTGAGATGGAATCTAAGAGTCATCTTAAGTTGCATTTCTCTGATGGTTAAGGTTGCTGAGCATTTCTTCAAGTGTCTCTCAGCCTTTAGGAATTCCTCCTTTGTGAAGTCTCCGTTTAGCTCTTTTCCCCATTTTTTAATTAGATTATTTCTTAGCATTTAATTTCTTGAGTTCTTTGTAAATTTTTATAATAGCCATCTGTCAGATGTGGGGTTGGTGAAGATTTTTTCCCAATCTGTAGGCAGCCGTTTTGTTCAAATGACAGTGTCTTTTGCCTTGTAGAAGAAGCTTTTCAGTTTCATGTGGTCCCATTTACTGACTGTTGGTCTTAGGTCCTGAGATGTTGATGTTCTGGTCAGGAAGTTGTCCCCTGTGCCAATGAGTTCAAGGGCTTTTCCAACTTTCTCTTCTAGTATATTTAATGTATCTGGCCTTATGTTAAGGTCTTTGATCCACTTGGACTTAAGTTTTGTACAAGGTAAATAAGTATGGATCTAATTTCATTCTTTTACATGTGGACATCCAGTTGGAGCAGCACCATTTG
>CAJQZJ010033410.1:2768050-2778691 GCA_907164525.1 Lophiomys imhausi
GCTTCTTTGTCAAAAATTAGGTGGCCATAAGTGTGTGGGTCTATTTCTGGATCTTCAATTCGATTCCATTGATCTACTGGTCTGTTTCTATACTAATACCATGCTGTTTTTACAACTATTGCTCTGTGGTACAGCTTGAACTCTGGAATGGTTATACCTCCAGGTGTTTTTTTATTGTTCAGGATTGATTTAGCTATTCTGGGTATTTTTGTTGTTCCATATGAAACTAAGAATTGCTTTTTCCAAGTCTATAAAGAATTGTGTTGGTATTTTGATAGGCATTGCATTGAATCTGTATATTGCTTTTCGTAGGATGACCATTTTTATTATGTTGATACTACGTATCCATGAGCATGGGAGATCTTTTTATCTTCTGATGGCCTCTTCAATTTCTTTCTTCAAGGCCTTGAAGTTCTTGTTGTATAGGTCCTTTACTTGCTGGGTTAGAGGTACCCCCAGGTATTTTATACTGTTTGTGGTTATTGGGAAGGGAGTTCTTTCCCTGATTTCTTTCTCAGCCCATTTGTTTTTTGTAGAAAGAAGGGCTTCTGATTTTTTTGAATTAATTTTTGTATCCAGCCACCTTGCTGAAGGTGTTTATCAGCTGTAAGAGTTCCCTGGTGGAATTTTTGGGGTCACTTATGGATACTATCATATTGTCTGCAAATAGGGATGATTTGACTTTTTCGTTTCCAATTTGTATCCCCTTTACCTATAGTTTTAAAGTAAAGTTTTTGACTCTAGTCACCTCTAAAAGAAAAAATAAAATTTCCAAACACTTTCTGAACATTTATAGCACAAACACAAAGAATAACATTGAATAAACAAGACTTCATGAAAGTTATAACATAAACTATAAGAACATTTACTAAATGAGACCTCATGAAACTGAGAAGCTTCTGTGTGGCAAACGACACCTTCATTTAGACAAAATAGCAGAAGGCAGAATGTAAAAAGAGTTTTCCAAAGTAAACACTCAATAGTGCACTAGTATCTAAAATATACTAAGAACTCAAAAACTGGATTTTAAGAAAACAACAACACATTAAAAGGGGCATACAGATCTAAACAGGGAATTGTCAAAAAAGGAAACACAAATGTCTGAGAAACACTGAAAAAACGTTTAACATCTTTAATCATCATGGAAATGGAAAACAAAATTACTTTGAAATTTTACCTTATAGAAGTCAGAATGGTCCAAGTTCAATACAAAATGCAGTTTAAAAAAGGTGGGGGGATCCAAGATGGCGGTGGCCCGCTAGGATGCATTTTGAACGTGGGGAAAACAGCTATAAAGCCAGAGTTATAAGACACTGAGCACCAATCTGGGTGATTCGAATGCGCTGGGCTTCACCCAGCTATGCAAGGATTATTAAAAGTCCCTGGGCAGGACCCTCTTCTCTTCTCTTGAACTCCCAGGAAAACAGATCAGCAGAAGCCTCTGAATCCAGGAATCAGGAATCATCACCAGGAGAGCCTCAGTGTAAGAGCTAATCAATTACCCAGCAGGTAGACCCAAACTCCTGACAGGGTTACTCACAAGCCTCCTGGGCCTCCAGATCCCACGCAGGCATCCCGGCTATTGAGCAAAGGGTCCCCGACCAGGGGAGCAGAATACACTCTCAGCAGAGCCACAGCAGTGGGGCTGGTGCAGGAGCATGTGGGTCCAGGCCGGGTCTGCAGCAAGACAGCCAGGCAGATTCACAGCGGGTCAGCCCGGCGGGTCCACAGCTGCATTTTGGAAAGCACAAGCAAATTTGTGCTTCCCCAGAGGGGTGTTGGACATACATACAGGCCCCATCCATTGGAATTATGGACACAGGGGAAAAAAACACTGCAGCAGATCTGAGCAGCAGGATACACTTCCGGAAGAGCTGCAGCATACAGGAACTTGGAAAACAGTGGCTCCAAGTTGCCAGTCTCAAAGCCAGCTCCATACAGACATAGGTGGAGCTATGAGAGTGGCAGAAAGGCAGGTGGCCAGATTGAAAGGCAGATTTGTTTGCCACAGGGTCCAATCCCTGTGCAAATTGTGGGAATAATAATAGGCTTCTTTGCTATTTCTGGCTCTTCTGGCAGGAAACAAGAGCTTAAGCATATTTAGTTACACCTCTGGAACAGTGAAGTTTTGGCCTGGGGGACACTGCTGAGGGACACACCTTAAGGGTGTGGAGTCGGGTCCTTTCAAGACTCCAGCTAGCAGACTCAACCCCCAAACTTGGGAATCCAGAACTCACAGAATCTGTGCCTGGACAAACAGGAAGATAACAGAGAAATAATGAGTCTAACAGAGCTCATGAACCAAATGGACCTAACAGATATCTACAGAATGTTTCACCCAAACACAAAGGAATACACCTTCTTCTCAGCACTGCAAGGAGCCTTCTCCAAAACGACCATATAGTTGGACACAAACATAACCTCAACAGATATAAGAAAATTGAAATAACCACTTGTATCTTATCAGACCTCCATGAAATAAAGCTGGACTTCAACAGGAAAAGAATCAACAGAAAGCCTACACACACATGGAAATTGAACAACTCTTTATTGGATGACTACTGGGTCAGGGAAGAAATAAAGAAGGAAATCAAAGACTTCTTAAAATCCAATGAAAATGAAGGCACAACATGCCCAAAACTATGGGACACAAAGAAAGCAGTGCTATGAGGAAAGATCCTAGCACTAAGTGCCTTCAAAAAGAAAATTGTGACAGTTCATATTAGTGAATTAACAGCTAAACTGTGTGAATTGGGAAAAAAAATAAGCAAACATTCTCAAGAGGAGAAGGCAGGAAATCATCAAACTTAGGGCTGAAATCAACAACTTAGAAACAAAAAGAACATTACAAAGAATCAATGAAACCAAGAGTTGGTTCTTCAAGAAAATCAACAAAATAGACAGACCCCTAGCCAAATTAACTAAAAGGTAGAGGGGAAAAAAACAAAATCAGAAAAGGGAGAAATAACAACAGACATTGAGGAAATTCAGAGAATATTTGGGTCCTACTTTAAAAATCTATACTCCACCAAATTTGAAAAATTAAATGAGAATGGACAATTTTCTTTGGATTTAAGGACCACTACATAAGGTGGGACATAGACCCCACACTGCTGGAGTAGCAAGAACCTGAGACTAGATTACTCCAGGAGCTAGTGGAAAACCAAATACTACTGTTCTCTTTTTTAAAAGCCATAAATAGCCATAAATGACTTCTAACAACATTTTGCTGTATTCATAGATCTGCACCTTTCTCAGCCATCAACTGAGAAGCTTTCTCCTGCAACAGAAGGGAACAGATACAGACCCACAACTAGACAATGTGCAGAAAATGGGAAACTTTGTAACCCTCAGTCTAATTTTCTTAATAGATTTCACCTACCAAAGCTCAATCAAGATCAGGTTAACAGATTAAATAGCCCTATAACCCCCAAGGAAATAGAAACAGTCATTAAAAATCTCCCAACCGGGCGGCGACCTACACTGACGCATTCTGAACGCGGGGAAAAAAGAGCCATAAAAAACACAGAGTTATTGGGCACTGTGCAAAAACCGGAGGGGCTAGACCCCCCCCCCCCCGGAACGCTCACAGCTCCCAAGGGACTGTTAAAAGTCCCAGGGCAAGGCTCTCCCCATCTCTCACAGACACGGAGGCCACTAAACCAGGGATTCGGGAACTCCCATTTGGTGAGGCGCCTGGTAAGATCGATCCCAACTTACAGCAGGCAGAATCAGGGTCCACTTGGCCATAGATCGCTGTCCTATTGGGCTCCCCACACATCAGGTTGAACTTATACCCACTTAGAAAAGGTTGCGAGATAGTGGAAGCCTTAGCAAGGAACAAACAGGGGGCTCAGCGGGTGGTCCACAGCCGCTCGTGAAGCGGAGGGCGGGAGGTTCCGAGAGAGCGCGGGAAGCTGGGAACACAAAGGCAGGCAGACACGGTAGCGCAGCTGGGGAGGGAGCACGGCTGGCAGGGCTAAATCCCCGCCAGTCCACGGCAGGTCATCTGGGGAGAGAGACAGGCGTGGGTGGGGCCAGGGGTCCGTGCACCCACGGCGGAGCTGCTGGGACGAGAGGTGCACTCAGGCAGCCGGAGGATCCGGGGCTTGGGGTACCCATGGGACCCGTGGCGGAGAAGACAGGAAGGGAATCAGGCACAGGGTCCAGCCCTGTGGCGAGAAGACTAGAGAGAAACCAGAAATCGGGACCATAGCTGTATCCTGGAAAATCCAGACATATCAGGTGTGGAGCCAGACCCTGTCAGCCTCCGGGACGACAAACAAAGCCCACAGAATCTGTGCCTGGGCAAACAGGCCCATATCATCAGAACCATTACAGGCTGATAACTCAGAGTGCAACACAGAGAAGTCTGAATTGGGAGCAGTGAAACAATCCTGGTCCATTACTCACAATCTGGGAATAGGCTGCACCAGATCACAGTACCTCTGGCCATTAAAATCACAGTTACCTTGAAATCCCCCTGTAAGCAACGACAGATAGCCAAGTAACTCGTCCCCTGCACCAAATCATCCACTGTGGTTCCAAGCACAGAAAACAGACAGCTAAATGCATCCAATGGCGAAAGGTCAAAAAAAAAAAAGAAATCAAGGAATTATGACTCAAACAAAGCAGAACCACCCTAGCTCATCCAATTCGGATGACCACACACCAACAGAAACACATGAAAACATTGACAATTCTGCAGTATGGAAAGTGATAGAGTCCCTGCAAGAAGAACTTAAATCTATGAAGGAATTCAAAGAAACCACAATTCTACAAATCAAAACAAGGAACAACACCATTAAAGAGCTCCAAGCCAAGGTGACAGAGCTTGAACAGGAAAAGGAAAAAGCCGTGAAAGATTTTCATACAAAAACAAGCAAGCTGGAGAAGGAAATGTACAAAACGAACAAAACCATACAAGATATGAAAATAGAAATAGAAACAATAAAGAAAACACAGTCAGAGTTAAAAGAGGAAGTGGAGAACCAAGGGAAGAGAACAGGAACTACGGATGTGAGTATCAAAAATAGGATGCAGGAGATGGAAGACAGGATTTCAGGCATGGAAGATTCAATGGAAGAAATCAGTACAACATCAAAAGAAAATGAGAAGGCTAAAAAATCTCTCACCCACAACATCCAAGAAATCAAGGACTCAATGAAAAGATGGAACCTAAGAATTATAGGTATAGAGGAAAGAGAAGACTCCCGACTCCAAGGTCCAGGAAATATCTTCAACAAAACCATAGAAGAAAACTTCCCAAACCTCAAAAAAGAGATGCCAATAAAAATCCAAGAGGCTTACGGAACACCGAACAGATTAGATCAGAAAAGAAACTCCTCTCGCCACACAATAATTGAAACCCCAAATATACAGAACAAAGAAAGAATATTAAAAGCTGTAAGAGAAAAAAGTCAAGTCACATACAATGGCAGACCCATCAGAATTACACCTGACTTCTCCCCAGAAACGATAAAAGCTAGAAGGGCCTGGTCAGATATACTACAAGTCCTAAGAGATCATAGATGCCCAGCCAGACTACTTTACCCAGCAAAACTCTCTATCAACATAGATGGAGAAAACAAGATATTCCATGACAAAATTAAATTTAAACAATATCTACCCACAAACCCAGCCCTACAGAAAATCCTAGAAGGAAAGTCCCAACCCAGAGAAGAAAACTCCACCCAAGAAAACAAAGGGAATAGAAAACCCATCAGCAACTAAACCAAAAGAGGAACAGGACCACCACCTATACCAAACTAATGGGAAATAACAACCCTAGGTCACTAATATCCATCAACATCATTGGACTCAACTCCCCAATAAAAAGACATAGGTTTACAGAGTGGATCCGCAAGCAAGACCCTTCCTTATGCTGTATACAAGAGACACATCTAACTACAAAAGATAGACACTGCATCAGAGTAAAGGGCTGGGAAAAGGTTTTCCAAGCAAATGGACCCAGGAAGCAAGCTGGAGTAGCCATCCTAATATCAAACAAAACAGACTTCCAACTGAAGTTAATGAAGAAAGACAAAGAAGGGCACTATATACTCATTAAAGGGAATATTCATCAAGAGGAAATTTCAATACTGAACATCTATGCCCCAAATACAAAGGCACCTACTTTCGTAAAAGAAACACTTCTAAAACTTAAAGCGCACGTCGATCACAACACATTAGTAGTGGGAGACTTCAACACCCCACTCACAACAAAGGAGAGATCATCAAGACAGAAGACAAACAGAGAAATATTGAGTCTAACAGAGATCATGAAACAAATGGACCTAACAGATATCTACAGAACGTTTCACCCAAACACAAAGGAATACACCTTTTTCTCAGCACCCCACGGAACCTTCTCCAAAATAGACCACATAATTGGTCACAAAGATAGTCTCAGTAGATACAAGAAAATTGAAATAACACCTTGTATCTTATCAGACCACCACGGAATAAAGCTGGTCTTCAACAGTAAAAGAATCAACAGAAAGCCTACACACACATGGAAATTGAACAGCTCCTTACTGGATGACCACTGGGTCAGGGAAGTAATAAGGAAGGAAATCAAAGACTTCTTAAAATCCAATGACAAGGAAGACACAACATACCGAAACCTATGGGATACGTTGAAAGCTGTGCTACGAGGAAAGTTCATAGCACTAAGTGCTTTCAAAAAGAAAATTGTGACATCTCATATTAGTGAACTAACAGCTAAGCTGGGTGAATTGGAAAAAAAAGAAACAAAGCCCTACAGAAAATCCTAGAAGGAAAGTCCCAACCCAGAGAAGAAAACTCCACCCAAGAAAACAAAGGGAATAGAAAACCCATCAGCAACTAAACCAAAAGAGGAACAGGACCACCACCTATACCAAACTAATGGGAAATAACAACCCTAGGTCACTAATATCCATCAACTCCCAAGAAGAGCAGAAGACAGGAAATCATCAAACTTAGAGCTGAAATCAACAACTTAGAATCAAAAAGAACTATACAAAGAATCAATGAAACCAAGAGTTGGTTCTTTGAGAAAATCAACAAAATAGACAGACCCCTAGCCAAATTAACTAAGAGGCAAAGGGAAAGAACACAAATCAACAAAATTAGAAATGAAAAGGGAGAAATAACAACAGACATTGAGGAGATCCAGAAAATATTCGGACATTACTTTAAAAAACTATATTCCACTAAATTTGAAAACCTAAGCAAAACGGACAATTTCCTCGATAAATCCCACCTACCAAAACTAAATCAAAATCAGATTAACAGCTTAAACAGCCCAATAACACCTAAGGAAATAGAAACAGTCATTAATAATCTCCCAACCAAAAAAAGCCCAGGGCCAGATGGCTTTAGCACGGAATTCTACCGGACCTTCAAAGAGGAACTAACACCATTACTTTTCAAACTCTTCCACCACATAGAAACAGAAAGATCACTGCCAAACTCATTCTATGAGGCCACTGTCATTCTCATTCCTAAACCACACAAAGACCCAACAAAGAAAGAGAACTTCAGACCAATCTCCCTCATGAAAATACATGCAAAAATACTTAATAAAATATTAGCAAACCGAATTCAAGAACACATCAAAAGTATCATACACCATGATCAAGTAGGCTTCATCCCTGGAATGCAGGGATGGTTCAATATACGAAAGTCTATCAATGTAATTCACCACATAAACCAGATGAAAGAAAAAATCCACATGATAATCTCGCTAGATGCAGAAAAAGCATTTGACAAAATCCAACACCCCTTCATGCTAAAAGTTCTGGAGAGAACGGGCATACAAGGACCATACCTAGAAATAATAAAGGCAATATACAGCAAGCCAGTAGCCAACATCAAATTAAATGGAGAGAAGCTTGAAGCATTTCCTCTAAACTCAGGGACAAGACAAGGATGTCCACTTTCACCATATCTCTTCAATATAGTACTTGAAGTCCTTGCTAGAGCAATAAGACAACTAAAGGAGATCAAAGGGATAAAAATTGGAAATGAAGAAGTCAAATTATCCCTATTCGCAGATGATATGTTAGTATACATAAGCGACCCCAAAAACTCCACCAAAGAACTCTTACAGCTGATAAACAACTTCAGCAAGGTGGCTGGATACAAAATTAACTCAAAAAAATCAGAAGCCCTTCTTTATACAACAAACAAATATACCGAGAAAGAAATAAGGGAAACAACCCCCTTCACAATAGCCACAAACAACATAAAATGCCTGGGGGTAACTCTAACCAAGCATGTAAAGGACCTATATAACAAGAACTTCATGCCCCTGAAGAAAGAAATGGAAGAGGCCTTTAGAAGATGGAAAGATCTCCCATGCTCATGGATAGGTAAGATCAACATAATAAAAATGGCTATCCTACCAAAAGCAATATATAGATTTAATGCAATTCCTATCAAAATACCAACACAATTCTTTATAGACCTGGAAAAAGCTAGTCTCAACTTCATATGGAACAACAAAAAGCCCAGAATAGCTAAATCAATCCTGTCCAATGAGAAAACATCTGGAGGTATCACCATCCCAGATATCAAGCTGTACTACAGAGCAACAGTAATAAAAACAGCATGGTACTGGTATAGAAACAGACCAGTGGATCAATGGAATCGAATTGAAGACCCAAACATGGATCCACACACCTATGGCCAACTAATCTTTGACAAAGAAGCCAAAAACGCACAATGGAAGAAGGACAGCATCTTCAACAAATGGTGCTGGTCCAACGGGATGTCCACTTGCAAAAGAATGAAATTAGACCCATACCTATCACCTTGTACAAAACTTAATTCCAAGTGGATCAAAGACCTTAACATAAGGCCAGCCACACTAAAGATACTAGAAGAAAAAGTAGGAGAAACCCTCGAACTCATTGGCACAGGTGACAACTTCCTGAACAGAACACCAACAGCTCAGGACCTGAGATCAACAATCAATAAATGGGACCTCATGAAACTGAAAAGTTTCTGTAAAGCAAAGGATACTGTCATTAGAACAAAACGGCAACCAACAGACTGGGAGAAAATCTTCACCAACCCCACATCTGATAGAGGGCTATTATCTAAAATCTACAAAGAACTCAAGAAACTAAATGCCAAGAAACCAAATAATCCAATCAAAAAATGAGAGATGGAGCTAAATAGAGAATTCACAAAGGAGGAATCCCTAATGGCTGAGAGACACCTGAAGAAATGTTCAACATCCTTAATCATCAGAGAAATGCAACTCAAGATGACCCTGAGATTCCACCTAACACCTGTTAGAATGGCTAAAATAAAGAGCTCAAATGATAGCGCATGCTGGCGAGGATGTGGAGAAAGGGGTACCCTACTCCATTGCTGGTGGGAGTGCAGGCTTGTGCAACCACTATGGAGGTCTGTCTGGCGATATCTTAGAAATCTAGGAATAACCTTGCCTCAAGACCCAGCCATACCACTTCTGGGTATATACCCAAAGGACCTCTCACGGAGACATAGGGAAGTCTCCTCATCTATGTTCATAGCAGCCTTATTTGTAATAGCTAGAAATTGGAAACAACCCAGATGTCCCTCAACTGAAGAATGGATTAAAAAATTGGGGTACATCTATACAATGGAATATTACTCAGCTATCAGAAACAATGAAATCATGCAATTTGCAAACAAATGGATGGATTTAGAGGAGCTCATCCTGAGTGAGCTAACCCAGTCTCAGAAGGATGCACATGGCATCTATTCACTTATAGTAGGATTTTAACTATATCGTACAGGATATCTGTACTACAACCAACACATCAAAAGGAACAAGGACATAATTTTTTTTTATCTTTTTCTTTTTCCTTCTTTTTTTCTTTTTTTCTCTTTCCTTTTCCTTTCTCTTTTTCCTCTCATTTTTTTGTTGATATTCTTTGTTTTTGTGGGTTTGTGTGTTTGTTGGTCTTTTTTTTTTAGTATTCCTCCAGTAGCAATGAGACACCATTCACTGGCAGTACTGCCTCGTAGGCCTCCGGTGAATGAAGAGGCTCTTGGCCCTCATATGACTCCTGATCTGTGGTGAGAGACTGTTAGGCAGGGACACTCCACCCCAGAGGAACAAGACGGAAGGGTCAGGGGGTAGAGCATGGGAGGGTGGGGCTGGGAAGCGGGAAAAGAGGACAATATGATAAGGATGTAACCTGAAGCAACAAACAAATAAATTTATTAACTAAAAAAAAAAAAAAAAAGAAGAAAAGAAAAAAAAAAGGCAGGGGGCAGGACTGAAACACTGTGAATGGAACAGAGGATACAGCCATTTGGCCTGGATTTGCAGACCTCCAGGTGTAGAGAAGACGTGGAGCTAAGGTAAAATACAAGAGAATTGTGGTATTGGCCCATGCCTTTGACTTCAGCAGAGATGGGGGGGGGCACCTTAGACTTGGTGGTCTTATGTACTCTGGAGTCATACTGAGCGGGGTGGTGAGGGTGCATACTCTTGGTCCCTCCATTCAAGAAGAGTACACCCTTGGTCCTAGCTCCCAGCACACTGGAGACAGAAACAGGCAGATCCTGGAGCTCAGGGTCAGCCTGATGCAGGGCAAACTCTAAATAGAGGAAGACTTCGATCCAGGAGTGGTGGAACACATCTTTGATCCCTTCAGA
>CAJQZJ010033410.1:2799489-2853322 GCA_907164525.1 Lophiomys imhausi
TCTTAACAACTTGATTACTGAGTAGCTTAGAGAATATCTGTGATAGATTGTCTTAGTAGCTAACAAGGTGACATGCATGCATGACTAGGAGTTTGTTTTTCTTAACTATCCTAAACAGTTTAAGACGGTTGGTATCAAGAGGCCAGAGCTTCACATTTCATTTTTAAGTATCTCTAGGTACGATACCATTAGGAAGCGTTACCTTAAATTTTGTATCAATATACAAAGATCTATTCAAATGTGGCTAAATATACTCTTAATTTTGTATCAATATACAAAGATCAATGCCTATGCGGCCCAATACAATCTTAATATTGCGTCCATATTCAAGGGTCAATACCATTGTGGCCAACTATAATCTTAGTTTTGTATCAATATACAAATATCAATACTGACGTAGACCAATACAATCTTATTTTTGCACAATAAACAATGGTCAATACCACTTTAGCCAAATATACTATTAATTTTGTATCAATATACAAGGGTATAAGGGCATATTCAATAATGTGACCTTTCTTCTTGATCCTTCCTGTGCTGTGTCTCGATTTTTCTCAGGATAAAACATTTCTGAAGATTCACTTCCAAAAGTATTCCAATTATCCATTTTAGTATACATTGATGAATAATTTATTCTCTGTCTTGGTTTCTCTCATGTGTCTACCACCACACTTAGTCTTTCTATATAATCAATCACTCTATCAATCTCCTTAATGTAGCAGAAATCCATGGTGAATTTCATTCTTAATTTCAAGATTTTGTTCAGAATGCAAAAAAAGCACTATTTTTTTTTTCAGACAGAAATAGAGCATAGTCTTAGCAGATTTGAAAAGTCTGGAAAGAGATTCCCTGGTGTCTCTTAATTATTATTATGATTATTAATTTATTTAATGTATTCACTTTACAGCCTGATTGCAGCTCCCTATTTTTTCTCCTCCTGATTCCACCCTCACCCCCTCCATTTTCCTCCCTGCCATGAGTACCACCCATTCTAGTACATCAAGTTGCAGTAGAACTAAGCAAGCACATTCTCTCCTACTGAAGCCAGACAAGACAAACCAACTATGAGAAAGGGATCCAGAGCCAGACAACAGTCAGAGACAACCCTGCTGGAATTGTTAGGGAACCCACACAAAGAACAGGTGTACATCTGCTAAATGTGTACAGAGGTCTTAGGTCCAGCTCATGCATGCTCTTTGGTTGGTGATTCAGTCTCTGTGAGCCCTATGTGCTGAGGTTATTTGACTCTATAGGTCTTCTTCTGCTGTCTTTGGCCCCTCCAACTCCCTCAATCTTTCCCTCCTACTCTTCTACAAGAGTGCCTGGGCTATGAGTAATGTTTGACTGTGGTTCTCTACATCTATTTCCATCAGCTGCTGGGTGAAGTCTTTCAGATGACAACTGTGCTAGGTGCCTGTTTGCAAGTATAGAAGAGTATCATTAATAGTGTTGGGGTTGGCTCTCTCTCTCATAGGGTGTGTCTCAAGTTTGCTCAGTCATTGGTTAACAATTCCCTCAATCTCTGTTCCATCTTTATCTCTGTACTTCTTGTAGGCAGGACAAATTTGGGCTTGAAGGCTTTGTAGGTGGGTTGGTTTCCGCCTCCCTCCACTAGAAGTCATGGCTGTTTATGGGGAGGGAGGCGCTTCAGGCTCCATATCCCCCTTTGCTAGGAGTCTCATCTAGGGTCACCCCCTATAGAATTCCAGGAGCCTCCCCCATTTCAGAGATGGTTCCAACTATGGTGGTTAAATGTTTTTCTGTGTATAGCAGTCTGTACTAACATCTATGGTCTTTTAGAGTCTGCAATATATTTCCTGGGCCTGTCTGTGTTCTGGAATCTCTGTTGAGAAGTCAGTTGTAATTCTGATAGGTCTGCCTTCATTTGTTACTTGGCCTTTTGTCCTTTCAGTTTTTAATACTCTTTTTTTTGTTCTATATATTTAGTGTTTTGATTATTATGTGGCAGGTGGATTTTCTTTTCTGGTCCAATCTCTTTGGTGTTCTGTAAGATTCTTGTATTTTTATAGGCATCTTTTTATTTAGGATGGGGATGTTTTCTTCTATAATTTAATTGAAAATATTTTCTGGGGCTTGGAGCTTGAGAGTTTTCTCTTTCTATTACTATTATTCATGGGTTTGGTCTTTTTGTAGTGTCCCATTTTTTGGATAATTTGTTTCAGAATCTTTTTAGATTTAACATTTTCTTTGATGTATTAATTTCTTCAATCATATCTTCTACACCTGATACTCTCTTTTTTTATTTCTTATATTCTGTTGGTGAACCGAATTGTTCTTGCTTGCTTCTATAGTTTATGTTCCCTTTCATAGGTTTTCCATCTCCAGAATTCCCTCAATTTGTGTTTTCTTTGTTGCTTCTATTTCCATTTTCATGTCTTGCACAATTTTATTCATTCCCTTCACCTGTTTAATTGAATTTTCCTGTATTTCTTTAAGGGATTTATTTGTTTCCTCTTTAAAACATTTATCATCTTAAGACGATTGAATTTAATGTCATCTTCTAATACTTTGCTTATGTTAGGATATTCAGCACTTGATGTAGTAGGATAGCTGTGTTCTGCTGCTGCAACATTGTCCTGGCTCTTGTTGATTTTGTTCTTAGCTGTACTATAGCTACCTGGTTTCCCCTGGCTTGGCTGAATGTTCCTGACTCAGGCAGGTTTCCTTGGGGAGGCGGACAGAGCCTTGGGCCTGACAACTGAGCTCAGGAACACCATGTTGTTTGCCTCTCCTGGATGTCTCTAGGTGGACAGGAATGTTCCAGGGGTCCTGCATGTTTCCTCAGAAAGGGAGGCAGATCCATGTGCCTGACAATGAGATGCAGGGGACAGAAGCAGCTCACCTTTGCTGGCTATGCCCCGGCTGGACCAGGCAGGCAGGGAATTGGCAAGAAGGAGTGTAAGAGTACCTTTAAACTATTATTAACTCCAACAATTTTCAACCCGCCAATTTGAGGCACAGGATAAAGGATACTTCTTAGGTACAAGTCCTTGGGGTAATTAATCAACAGTCCATCCAAATCAGCTAGTGCCACAAGGAATATCGCAGTTAGCAGCATCTCAGTGGTTTCCAGGCTTCTCTGTCATCACGATGGCAGTTGCCACATTCCCGTTTGCTTTCCCATTCTTATTATTTCTGAATGATAAGCCCATCTAGTTTTTCTGAACCTCCTCTGGACAGGTCCCTAGCTGCATCCTCTTCTGTCTGCCCAACCTTGCTGCCTCGTGGCAGGTGCTGCACTCGCACAGCCTAGGAACTGGCCTTTGCCAAACACTCACTTGAGGCCTCAGTCTCATCTGTTCATGAGTTTGTGGAACATTCATGGAGCACTTGCTGACCTCCACGCAACCTTGATTCTTTGGTGCTCCACCCCTGCTTGCATTCAAAGTGTCTTCCATCAGTCTGGCCCTGATGAATCCACAGAGCAGGTGCTGCTTTCTGAGGAGCCTTCGTCTTGGGTGGAAGCTTTTCACCTGGATTATGCCCAACCTGGGCAGCAGCAACCTTTGTGCAGGGTCTTTCAAATTGAAGCAGTGATGAGCAAAGTTGAGAAGCAATGCCAAGCAAAATGCCCCCTCAAATTTCCAGGCCTTCCTATTTATACTCCCTTTAATTATGCAGCAGGACATTTTCTCATTGGCCAAACTTATGCACTTCTTCCAAGGTACTTCCTGTTGACCAAGACCATGAGCGCTTCCAGGTGTTCCCCAAGGGTGCCAGTCATTAGGTTGATTTGTATACCCCTTTTATAAACCTATTTTTCGGTGGTAGAATAAGCACTCCCATAATCCTTACACATTAATTCAACACAACTGTATTTCCAAAGAGATACAAACCTCCACCACAGGGGAGTACAACCTGGATGGTTCTGGAGCCCTGCAGGTCTCCTCTGGAAGGCAGAAGATAGAGCTGGGGGGACAGTGTGTGACCCACCTCTGCTGGGCCACGTGGCCCAGCTTCCTCATATTTCTTATTGCTTCATTTCAGCAGCTCAAGTCCTTGTTTGACTCTCACACCTTTATTTGATTGTTATTCAATTAATTTCCTGGGTCCTTAGCACTTTCTTTTGATATTTATATTTACTTATTTACATTGATTCGTGTGATTGTGATGTGATGTGTGTGTGTGTGTGTGTGTGTGTGTGTGTGTGCACATGACATGTAACATATGTGGAAATCAGAGGACAACTTGCGGGAATGGATTCTGTTGTCGCTATATATGAGTTTCCAGGATGGAACTCAGGTTGTATGATTTGGTAGAGGCAAGTGCTTTGCCCACTGATCAATATCACCATGCACCAGCTTTCCCTACAAAAAATCAATGAAAGAAAAATGGCATTTAGTCAGAACCTGGGTGTAAGCTCTTTCTCAAATACACACTAGATATTTAACTACAGTTAGTTTTTGTTTGTTTGTTTGTGCATTCTTGCTTTTGTTCATTTGTTTGTTTTTGAGATAGTTTGAGATAGTGACATGATGATGTGTACTGTCACAGTAACTAGGAAATAAAACACTCCTGGCAGAGTTATGCAAAACATATCTCTGAATGAAACCAGGCTGGAATTTCTGAAATTCTACTCTAGAATATGTTAAGATTTCCTTAAGAAGTTAGGAAGTATTCATAAACCATGGATAATTAACCAAAAGAATTGATTCCTGAAAGTTTAGTGTGTTTACTGTGCATAGGGGACTCAGATCAACTGTTAGTGGAGAGGAGGAATCTTTGTGGGTAATAGAACTATTCTAATACATATTTACTGTAATGGCTACATAACTTATAAATTTACATAAGATCAATGAATTTTGAACACATGTGAATTATATTAGATGTAAAACGTCTTAGTCAGTCACAAATACAAGTTATGTTTGTTTTGCATTAGATGTGGAGCTTTAAATTATTTCCAATTCTATCTTATAATTCTTCTTCTGTACTTGTTTAAAATATTACCCAAAAGAATAGCCTAAAATTGAATGAAAATTAGCTATTGATCCCACTAATTTTAACAAGAGTTTTTAGAAGCTATTCAACTCCAGAAAGTGAGATTATAACTATAAAATTATCCCTTTTTAAATTGGTTTATACCACTTACCAACTACCCAGTGTTTGTGACTTTAGAGTACATACATTCATTGGTTTTACAATGAATTATGAGGAAGATTCTATCTTAAAATGAATAAAGGTAAATATTAAGTGACATAAATTCTTATCATTTAGCAGGAAGAAATACAAGAAATTTATATTGGAAACTTTAATTCCTATTCTATCATATCACAATGAGATTTTTTTATTAGGCAGTGACACTTCAAAGTTAAAAACAAAAAATTGTATTTAAGAGGAATTATATATATTTAAATTTTGATGAATTTTTAAATGTCTCATTTAACTCAAGTTATCATTAACTACTGCTATGACTTTTTCCAGTAAGGACCCTCGTTAGAATTTATGATTAAATTGAAGATAACAAGATGTATAATTCCCTAACACTTTATGTAGTGAACCAATTAAGTAAGGGACATGTTTGAAAATCAAAACATGAATGTATTTTTATGATTATTTTCAAAGAGGTAACTGTTGGCACAGATCCCAGTCTCTACATTCAGAACAGAAATTAAGGCAATTAAAGTCTCATATGAGTTATCAGTACTGATATAGCATAAACAAAGGAACTCACATGTTGTCTCAATAATTTAACTTAATAAAAGTTCATAAGATGTAGATATTCCTAATCTGTTATGTTTCACTTCCTATTAGTAATGTTTGAAAGCTATAAGCTAACTTAAACATAAAACAAAAATCTCAAGTGACCATGAACAAAATGTGGTAATGTGGCATCTTCATTTTGCCTTTGATGTACAAAATATGATTTTGAGACACAATAAGGAAGTATCTTAATTCATTCTCTCTCTTTACCTGATCTGTCTCCCTGTCTCTCTGTCTCTCTCTCTATCTCTGTGTGTAGATTATTCTGTGTATGTAGCCCAGAATCACCTAAAGTTCTTGATTCTCTTGCTTCAGTCTATGAAGTACTAGCATTACAAAGATAAAACTCAACTTGGATCTGAATATTCTTTCTATCCACCAGTGTCACCTTGTGAAGACATTCTACCTTTGCTAGTTGTTCTACTGTCATTGAGACTGTTACCAATCAGCTGAATAATAAAACAAACTAAGTCCAGATACAGTCTATGTCTGCTACCCATGATAATAATGGCACAAGTATAGTATTAACAATATTCACTAAGTTCTGCACATCTGAAAATTGGGTATTAGTGGTCCTGCTAACAAATGACAAGCTGGTGTTCAGAAGGAGTTTCTCATGCATGGAATACAGCAGAATATGAGGAAAGAGGGAAATCTTTCTCATGTATTCTCTGCAATTTTGTTTTCTGCTGTGGATCTTCTCTTTAGAACTAATTTGGTTTTTAATGTAGAATACAGAATCTCATAAACAGAAAAAAAATTGAGAGGAGAAAATCAACTACCATAAGTTGTCCTCTGAGCTCTATCTTTGATCTATGTAATATCCAGTATATGTTGCTAAGAATAAAAATATCGGCTGGGCATGGTAGTACATGCTTTTAATCCCAAAAATCAAGAAGCAGAAGCAGGCAAGTCTTTTTGAGTTCTCAAGTTCCACCTGATCTATATAGCAAGTTTCAGACCTGTGAGATACTCTTCCTCAAAAATCCAACAGAAAAATAAAGATGTTTACTTTTGCATTAATTTATTTATATATTCACTTTACATTCTGATTGCAGCCCCTTTCTCTCCTCCCAGCACCCCAACACATTTATTAGTTCTTCTAATAGTCTCAACATACAAAAATGCTGAAGTTTATTGTTTTTCATCTTTTCTATGAACTAAGATCTAAACAAGTTCTAAGTTTTAATTTATCCCTCTCCAATGCAGTGACTTTGGCCAAACATTCTTCTACGTGTTTCACGGGAAGTGCTTCTGCTTGGCTGCTCTACCTACCATATATGCATGGTCATCTCCCTTTGTCAAATGTCTATATTCTTCCTTCTTCCTCACTATAAGAGTTAATTCCTGATGATATCCTGAATTAGTTGGTCTTCAGACGGGATTGAGAAATATAAAGGAAGGAATTTTCCTGAAGATTTTTGTTGCTGTTGTTAAAATATAGTTATATCATTTCCTTCCATCAACCTTCCTTCTTCAAACTCCTCCCATGCCCTTGTTTGAGAAATTGCTGGTCTTGCCTTTATACACACATACATGAACACACACACACACACACACACACACACACACACACACACCCTGCCAAGTCTGTTTAGTATTAACCAAATATATATGATTTCAGGCCTGACTTCCCAGTATTCTATAACCAGTTAGGGACCACTAATGTATATAACTTTTAAAGGCAATGCTAACTTCTTCTTTACTTATACATGTTTATATATATATATATATATATATATATACATATGTTGTATTAAATTGACATAACAGTCATTTTCTGTACTTTTAAAAGGTCATTTAAATACTTGTGAATTTAGTTTGTATGTTCAATTATTAAATAGTATTTCACATATCAGCTAACAGAATTAATAGATTATCATTCTTATATTTTATAAACTTCGCATTTCTCCATTTGAGGTCAGATCCATTAAATATTTAAGGCAAAATATGTGTTTATGCTAGCTACAGAACATGTGACCTCTGCTCCTTTCTGTTTCTAAGTGGAGAAATCTTGTCTAGAGAAGAAGCATGCTGAGCCTTCTGCTCACATTCTTTTTTTTTTTTACATTTTCCACATTTCAATTTTTTATTAATTTATTTTTTCAAGATACATCTTGATCAAACACCTCTCTGTCATCAACTCCCTCATCCTTTCCTGGTCTTTCCCTCCCTCCCTCTTCCACCTCTCCATCCTCTCTTCCTAGGATGAGGAGAGTCCACACATATCACATATATCAAACCCACACAGTTCATCAGTCACATGAAAGCTAAGAACTTCCTCTTGTACTGGGGCTTGATATGGCTGTCCGTCTAAGGTAAGGTGCTCCGCTAACAAACAATAAGTTCCATGACTTGCTGCTGGGTGGAGTTTTTCATAGGATAGTTATGCTAGGTTCCTGTCTGTTTGTGTCTGTGAGTTGTAGGATGGTTGTCCTGTGCTATATGGATAATATACACTTATAAGAGAGTACATGCCGTATGTATCTTTCTGGGTCTGAGTTAGCTCACTTAGGATGAGCTGAACTAGATCCATACATTTGTTTGCTAATTACGTGATTTCCTTGTTTCTGATAATTATGTAGTATTCCATTCTGTAAATGAACAGATTTTATTTATTTATTTATTGTTTTGTTTTGTTTTCATCCTCTCTTCAGTTGAAGGGCACCTGGGTTGTTTCCAGTTTCTGGCTATTATGAATAAAGTTGCTATGAACATTTTTGAGATGATGTCCTAATGATTTGGTGGAGAATCTTTTGGATATATGCCCAGGAGTGGTATAATTGGGTCTTGAGGTAGAACTATTTCCAATTTGCTAAGATATCACCAGATTGATTTCTGAAGTGGTTGTACAAGTTCATACTCCGACCAGAAATGAAGACAAGTTGCACTTCCTCCACATCCTCACCAGATGTGCTATCACTTGTGTTTTCATCTTAGCCAAAGGGTGTGAGATGGAACCTTAGAGTCCTTTTGAGTTGCATTTCCCTGATGACTAAGGATGCTGAGCATTTCTTCAAGTGCCTCTTGGCCTTTAGAAATTTCTTTTTTGTGATTCGCTGTTTAGCTCTGAACCCCATTTCTGATTGAATTATTTGGTTTGTTGCTGTTTAATTTCTTGAGTTCTTTATATATTTTGGATATTACCCCTCTGTCAGACGTGGGGTTGGTGAAGTTCTTTTCCCAATCGTAAGATGCTGTTTTATTCTAATGACTTGTCCTTTGCTTTACAGAAGCTTTTCAGTTTCATAAGGTCCCATTTAGCTATTGCTGGTCTTAGAGCCTGAGTTATGGGTGTTCTGCTGAGGAAGTTGTCACCTGTGCCAATGAGTTGAGTTTTTCCCCCATTTTCTCTTCTATTAGATTTAGTGTGCCCAGTTTTATATTGAGGTCTTTGATTCACTTGGGCTTAATTTTGTGCACAGTGAAAATTATGGCTCTATTTGCATTCTTCTACAGGTTGACATCCACTTAAATCAACACTACTTGTTGAAGATGCTGTCCTTTTTCCATTGTACTTCCATTCCAAAGTCTTGGCTTACTTGTCAAAAATTAAGTGACCATAGTTGTATGAGTTTATTTCTCAGTCTTTGATTAGAAGGCAGGTATAGATTCAAAGATGAATATACTTCTTTTGGTTTAGTTGCTGTGGAGTTTTCTATTTCCTCTGTTTTCTGGGGTGTAGTTATCTTCTCTGGGTTGGAATTTTCATTCTAGGATCTTTTGTAAGGCTGGGTTTGTGGGTAGATATTGTTTAAATTTGTTTTTGTCATGGAAAGCTTCTGTAAGGCAAAAGACACTGTCATTCGAACAAAACGGCAGCCTACAGACTGGGAGAAAATCGTGACCAACCCCACATCTGACAGAGGGCTAATATCCAAAATCTACAAAGAACTCAAGAAACTAAATGCCAAGAAACCAAATAATCCAATCAAAAAATGGGGGACAGAGATAAATAGAGAATTCACAAAGGAGGAATCCCTAAAGGCTGAGAGACACTTGAAGAAATGCTCAACATCCTTAATTATCAGAGAAATGCAACTCAAGATGACTCTGAGATTTCATCTCACACCTGTCAGAATGGCTAAGATCCAAAGCTCAAATGACAGCACATGCTGGCGAGGGTGTGGAGAAAGGAGTACCCTACTCCATTGCTGGTGGGAGTGCAGGCTTGTGCAACCACTATGGAGGTCAGTCTGGCTATATCTTAGAAAACTTGGAATAGCTCTACCTCAAGATCCAGCCATACCACTTCTGGGTATACACCCAATTGACTCCTCACAGAATCATAAGGAAGTCTCTTCATCTATGTTCATAGCAGCCTTATTTATAATAGCTAGAAACTGGAAACAACCTAGATGTCCCTCAACCGAAGAATGGATTAAAAAACTGTGGTACATCTACACAATGGAATATTACTCAGCTATCAGAAACAATGAAATTATGCAATTTGCAGCCAAATGGATGGAACTAGAGAAGCTCATCCTGAGTGAGCTAACCCAGTCTCAGAAGGATGCACATGGCATCTATTCACTTATAGTAAGATTTTAGCTATATAGTACAGGATATCTATACTACAACCAACGCACCAAAGGGAACATGGACATAGACTTTTTACTTTTATTTTTATTTAGTTTTATTTTTGTTTGTTTGTTTGTTTGCTTGTCTTTTAGTTTTCTCTCCCTGGCAATGAGACACTTTTCACTGGTGGTACTGCCTTGTAGGCTTCCAGTGTATGAGGAGGCTCTTGGCCCTCATATGACTTGTGAACTGGGGTGAGGGACTGTTATGTAGGGCAGTCCACTTCAGAAGAGTGGGATGGAAGGGGTAGGGGGTAGAGGGTGGGAGGGCAGGGCTGAGAAGGAGGGAAAGAGGACAATATGATGAAGATGTAACCTGAAGCAACAAATAAATAAATTTATTTATTAGAAAAAATAAAACAGCTATGATCTATAAAAAACAACGATGAATATACATACACACATATATGTGTGTGTGTGTGATATTTATAGAATTACTCTGCACATAGTGTATTATTATCATCATCATTTCACAAACCTATAAACTGAAATGAAGGTTATATTCACAAGAGTGTACTTTTTAGAGTATGTTCACTTCCTACTGAAAGGTATCTAATGGTTCTCATGTATTAAAATAATAATACAAAAGACCCCTAATATGAAACATGTGACTCTTTATATCTGGACCAATTGTGGTTTTTAGAGTTTCTACTATCTGCATGCAGTCCACTATTCTTTCTTCATATTTTATCCAATTTTTGCATCCTTTATGTGGCTCTCTCTCCATTTCCTCTTTAATGTAAGAAATTTTATCTCTTCTAGTTGTATTAACTTCAACATCTCCTTAGTGAATAGATCCAGACATTCCCTTCTTTATGATTCTTATATCCATCCCATGCCTTCTAAGGCATGACACATTGTAGACTCTATCTCTCATGATATGCTTCAATAGTAATTGGGCTAAGTTAGAGAAAGTAAAAGTGGAATAGGCATTAATCTAATAGAAAATACTTTCAACAGTGCATATAAATCATTATAGATTCTTTCCCATGTTTTACCTGTTGCTCAGTAAACCAAAAAATAGGTATTTCAACTATTGTATAAGTACATTATGTAGTTACACTTTCAAATTTTATAACTAGTAAATTCAACCCAAGATAATTATCACGTTGAGCTCTAAGAACACACCCTTTAAAAAAAATGTCTTGTTTGCCTCACCTTAGCACCTGAAAAAATGCTTAGCATACAGCTGGCATTCATGAAATACTATGCAAATAATATACTTGATAGTATATGTAACTTATCAAATACTTTTAAAGTAATTATGCCTTTGTGTTCCATATCAGTAATGAATAAAGTGTTTATATATTAATAATGCCTACTGTCAATATTATCAAGTTATTTAAAGAGCAGTGTTTCATAAATGAATGGTAAAGCTTCATTAGTAGAGAATTGAAATAGTTAAGAATTATTAAATGAGGCTTTCAGATTTCCATAGAACCAGAGAGGGAGAATATGTTAAAGTCCATTGCCAAGGAAAAGGAACATAGATAATCATAGGGATAAATTACAAATCTCCTGTTGCCCAAATAATTAAGTCCCAGAGACTTTGTTCTTCTTAGGGTCATTTTCACTCTTGAATATGTAGTCATTAATGAAATGTTTGAATGCACTTTATGTTTATATCTAAGCCCCAGTTTTATGGAGCAGTAATGACACTGGAGCCAGAACTTGAGCATAAAGGGGGAAAACTGATACATTACATTTTAAAACTGTTGTTTTCCACCAGTCCCACTATTCATATCTTTATTAAAGTAGTCATATTAGGTTGTACAGTTAACTTTTATTGTCTTGCCTTATTTAGTAAGGGAAATATATGATGACCTCTCTCTCTGTCTCTGTCTCTCTCCCTCTCCCACCCCCCGTGTGTGTTTGTGTGTGTGTGTGTGTGTGTGTGTGTGTGTGTGTGTGTGTGTGTGTTTCATGGGTAGTTTTCCTTCTGAATTCCTGTGTTCTGAAGAGAAATAAGCTAACAGGTATGTATGTAAATTCTAAACTCCAGGCTAGATATCTGCTTCTCTTTTTATTTGGAAGTCGATTTGAAGGGCTTATTCTCTGAGCATTTGTATGCAGCTCCAGACTGCAATAGTGCTTGGTGCAACCTGGTACAAATACCCCCACCTTCCTGCTATGTATCTTTAAGATTATGCTCCTTGTATAAAGTTCGTGCTTCCAAGTAGATGTGTGCAAGATCATGTGTTTAGACAGTTGGTAAAAATGAGTGGTACATAATTCCAAATAAAGGACACAAATTGCCTGTTTTCAGATAACACTGAGAAATGTGTAAAAACACTAAGAGTCTCCCCTAAAAAAAACGAATTCATTTAAAGTGAAATCCACAACATCAAAGTATAAAAATCAGTACCATATTTTTACAATCACAAGAAAATATCTGAAATAGAAGTTTAAATGTCCAGTTATAGTAGCTTTATAATTCACAATACTTTGGAATAAATTTAAGCAAGGAGATAACCAATCTGCATTCCAAAATGCATAAATCAGTGATGAAAGAAATGTAAAAAGACACAATAAATGAGGAAATAGCCTATGTCTGTAGTGTGCAGTAGGATTACAAAATTATATGTATAAAACAAAGCATTCTACAGTTTCAAAGTACTCCCTGTCAAAATTCTAATGAGCTTTTATAGAACTAAACATGATTTCAAATGCTGGTGATCCACAAAAGATCCTGAATGGGCAAAGCAATCTTGAATGAAAACTAACAAGAAAAGTCAAGCTGTCTGGGAAATATCATTTCCACCCTCAAAGTGTGCTACTTTGCATATTATCAATGATTACTAACTGGAGTTAGAATAGCAAAGAAAAAATAATAGCAATGCATATTTATGGCACTGAGATGGCTCAGTGGATAAAGCCCCTGATGGCCAATGGGAACACTTAAATTAAGATCCCCAGAACCCAGGTAGAGCCAGATGTACTAGCATGTATCTACAATCTCATCACAACTGCAGAGGATACAGACATGCATAAAGGACAGGGATGGTGCCTCTCACTCTGAATCCAAACACGGTGGAGGGGGAGATAGAGATTATTGGGGCTCACTGGCTAGCCAGCCTAGCCTTTTCTGGATGAATCTGTGGCCAGTGAGAGACCTTGTTTAAAAAAAGGGGATGGGGAAGAAGATGGTTTCTGAGAAGCTACCCCTGAATTTGTTCTCTGATCTGCACAATTGTTTTCTGCAGATCAGAGAACAAACATGTGCATGGCAGTCTCTCCACATGCACACCTGTCCATCTCCACATGCACACACACACAGACACACTCCAGATACTTTCACACACATACCCAGAGAGAGAGCTGCACATACACACATATAGTTTAAATTTAATACTATATTAAATTATATTAATATATATTTAAGGAATTGAAATCATAGTTTTCTCCCAGAAAGTAAACAATTCTATAATTAAATATGGCTTCACTAGAATACGGTGTAATCCATTGAAACACACACACACACACACACACACACATGCACACACAAATACAAAAGTTTATAGTGTCATCTTATACAAGGAAAATATGAGTTTATTTTTAAACAATCCCAGAAAAATGTAGTGAAAATACCTATTAAAAAAGTGAAAATAAACAGTAAAATTTGTCTCCAAGAGTTTCAATATTGTGTGAATTCTTTTTTTAAATAATTTATTTTTTATTTCTTCAAGTTATATCTCAATTACAATCCCCTCCCTACTCCCCCCTCCTGTCCCACCCTTCCACCCTCTTCCCCCGCAACCCCCCCATCCTCTACCTTTTTTTTTTTTTTTTTTTTTAGTTTAAGGTATATCTTTTTCCGCCCAACAGCTTCCCCTTTCAGTCCAACAAATGGTTCTTTCTCTTTTAACAATAAATACAATACAAAACAACAAAAATAAATAGGCCACAATTATGAGAGTGATATGGCTTAGCATACATTCCCAAAGTCCAGTCCATATGTATTTGGCACCTGACTTTAACATTCTACTATTTAACCATCTCCATGAGTTTGAAGTTCTATATCTAACTCAGCTTTCATACTAACTTGCCTCACAATTTTAAAAACATCTTCTTGGATCCAGAACACACTCTTGATTACTAAACAACTCAAAAGTTAACTATGAGACTCTAGCTATCTATTCTTCAAAAACCTCAGAGACCTGAGAGGGATAAATATATATGATTATATAGGAAGTACAGGGCCTGAAGCTTCCAAAACTAAGAAATGACATACCAGTGGCTGCCTGGACAGTTCCCATTTTATCTCCATACATTACAGCCCCGTTTCTCTGACAATCATTATCATTAGGATAATTAAGAAACGCAAACTAATAGTCATGCAAGCGTGTCATTTTGTTAGTTACTATGACAGTCTATCACAGTTACTTTCTAAGCTACTCAGAAATCAAGTTGCTAAGAGACAAGCAACATTTGCTAATCTAAATGTAAGAGATAGATAGGGCATCTTCAAAAACCTCAAGATATCTGCAGAATATGACATTCAAAGTTGTTTTCTAACTTAAGGTTTTTGGATATCGAAACATGTCAGCTCCTGACAGCACCCCCTATTCTTCTCCAAGTAGAAGATGAGCATCAAAGAATCTGCAGTGTGAGATGGTTGAATTAGTGGCAAGCCTATCTCTTGGCAAGAAAAACCCCTTGCTTCAACTGTAGACAGAATACTGTCCAAATAGGACAAAGCTTGGAAGCAGGTAAGTCAACAGCCTAGCTCTGCCAAGAAACGATAGGTAAGTCCTTCATAATTCCTGCTCTACAATCAATGTCTGTCAGAGATACTGTGTGAATTCTAAACCAGCCTTGGGAACAAATAATCTGTTAGTTCCTGAGAGAAATCAATATTCTTTAGAGAAGAAAACACGTAACAACTCTCTATCTATCTATCTATCTATCTATCTATCTATCTATCTATCTTCATCTCTGTCTCTGTCTCTCTGTCTCTTTTCTTTTAAACTGAATCCAAGTTTCCCTTTAGGAATCCCAGAAGCCTTACAATCCCAGAGTTACTTGAGATAGCTTCAGAGGAACAAGGGCAAACAAAGAGGCAGAGGAGTTGGCAGAAGTCAACTCTATCCATACTTGAAAGGGATAGAAATGAGCATTCTCATTCTGTTTGGAACTCCACAGAAACTCTGCTCCAACTAAAAGCATACCTATTTATTTTGAAGTTTTAACATCACCCATACCAGGGATCCATTTGAATCAATAACATGAAACAGAAACATCACTTTGTTGTGAAATATATTTTGATTATCTTGAACAATTTTGCTTTTAAATTTCAAGGAAATGTCAACAACATGTAACTTTTATTTTCCAGCATTAGAGGAAAATGAAAATTCAATTCCTTCAATAAATTGCTTGCATTTACAAGTGCTCACTGGGCAAATCCACACGTAATGGCTTTTAAGCACCACGTCATCCCATGAGCTGTTCTGCTATGATCATTGCCATCCATGTAATATGATGTTAAATGAATATTTGGAAACTTAGAAAGAAAACACAGGTCCAAGAATGTCAAGTTTCATGCTTAGGAGTCTTAGGAGAACGGGGGAAAACACTTCCCAACCCTGTGTGGTTGAGGTTTCTGGGAATTGAGCAATTTGTATGAACTCTGTTACGTATGAGTTTCAAAACAACTTTAATTTCAGCTCACTTGAATATGTGGCTCCCTCCTCCTTTTTATCCTTCCTGTCAGTTTAATCCTGTTTGTTGAGGACTCCATTTTTGCCTTGTCCTTTAGTTTAAGCCCTCTCTACCTTATATCTCAAAGCGGCATGTAGAGCTCTGTAAAGATGTTTCTTCCAAAACCTTCGGATTTGTTACCCCATGAGTGTTGCAGAATGACAACGATAGAAGTTTAAAGGGCAAGGCTGTAAGGAGACTTAGAATACAGACATTCCATTCTGTTTTCTCACTTACTGTATGCTGTCAGGCCTATTGTCCCCTTTTTGCAGAATATCTGCAAAGAGCATTTCCCTCCCTTAAGCAGTGGCTCCTGAAACCATGTTTTTGCTTCTTAGGTATTACTTTCTTGCTTGCTCAGATTTATTTCAGAGCTCAAAGAAATGTTTGCAGTGATTTGAACTAGAATCTATCTGAGGAACGGTTTCTGGGAAAACCTAGATGGATGTACTTCAGTTCTAATGAATTCAATATTTGTCTATTGAAAGCAAGGCTGTCCACTTAAGTACATCTAAAGGCAAAGTAGAAGCAAATCTTGAAATCTGAATACTGTTCTATAATTCAAAGGGAAATATTCTTCAGATAATATTTCCCTTGGTAATGAAAGTTATCTATTGGCTGGACTGGACTCATGGAGTGTACATTTTCAAGTTCTTCACCAGAGGCTGAAGATGAGCAATGCATGTTCCATAAAGATTTAAGAATCGTGTGATACGTAGAGACTGGCTGACAGAATGCAAGCAAATAGCTATAAAGTTGGATTAATGTGATAAATGAGCAATATTTAATGAATAATAACCTGAAAATGTAAAGGGACCTTCATCAGGAAAGACAACAAATGGGATGTTTGTAAGAATAGAAGTTTAAAAAATTAAAGGTTTATTGAAAATATGTACCCAAGAAACAGTTTGTAATTCAGTAGATGCTAAAGTTAGAAATTATAGTCACAGGATGCTGAAAACTGGATAATATTACTTAATTGTTATCTTCAAAGAACAAGATTCTGAATACTAATCTATGTTGGCAAATTATCATATGTAATGTCTGTCTCTCAGAAGGTCACACAGTACATCTTTGTTTTATGAGTACTGAGAAGTCTCAGAGAAGAGAATCTTGTTTGCGTTGGCTTCCCCAGAAACTTCCCTCTGCTCTCAGAACACTTCTGTGCTGACACTTAGTGTGGAGAACACTAAGAAATGATGATCTCCAAATATCTCTGCTTTTTTAAGAAGTTAGAGAGGGGAAATGTAATATTTACCCTAAGAATAGCAAATTTCTTAAGTATATACAGAAAAATATGCATATACAGAATCTTTGTCAACCTCAAACATTTAAATATGGAATATTAGTCATAGCTCTCCAGTGAGACAGAGCCAGTAGGATATTGATAGGTAGGTAGCTAGGTAGGTACACTGATAGACTGTAGATGTATGAACAACTAGAAGATATAGATACATAGATAATACAGATGATAGTTAAGTGATAAGTAGATGATAGATAAGAACTAGGATTAATCACAACAACTTACACCATTATGGAAGCTGAGAATCTACACTGTCACCCATGTCATGGCAAAGGCATAGGAATCTAGTCCTACAGTTTGCAGGACTAGGAGACAAATTAGAGTCAATGATGTACATTCCATTGTGGGGCTAAAGGGTTGAGAATAATGAACACCAATGGTTAAATAAGATGAATGTGCATGTGCAACCAGTCATCCTGATTTAATTCAGATTTTCCATCTTTTACGTGTCATTATACACCCAGAAAATTAGATGGTATCTAGTCGTGTTAAGAAGAGCCACTTCCATCCTTTAAGACATTGGTTTAAGGCAGTGGTTCTCAGTCTGTGTGTCAAGACCCCTTGTGGTTTTCTCCTGAAACAGCCAGATAGATATTTGTTCTCTTTGGCCTTTCCAAATCTTGTTTGTTGGTCATAAATATTGGCTATTATTGTTCTTTCTTGACAAAGAACATATTTCCCAAAGAAACTGATAGCCCCAGAATACCTCTATACAAAATTACATTTATTTAAAATCACTGAAAAGTAAACCTAAACTGCTGAACAACACAGTACTTCTCCTATTTTTCCATCATTAAAAAAAAAAAATGGATCTACGTGAAAATCCCTAGCCTTCCATTCTACCACCTCATGACTATGGTTACTTTATTTTGGATTATAACACATGAAAATTGTATCTTTGATGAAAACTACCATACTTCTTATATGTTTCATCGGTCTTTATGATTTTTGCCAGGTATACTGATTCTTTTTAGTCTGAACACTGCCTATTTGTTTTAGCATAAGCAAAATTTTATAATGTTCAGTCTCACTAAAATTTGACTATAATAATGCCTTTTGAATAAACATTAAATGTAAGTGCAATTATAACCTAATTAACAATAAATGTTGTATTCTGTGTATGGAGGTAACGTATCACAGCTGAGAGCTGATATGGGAGGGAATTGTTCACCTGCCATATGTAAAAGGGCTCTACTGTAAATTTGTATGATATAAATTCCTTCATTAGCATGTGAATATTTTATGACCAATAGAATACAGATAGAGTCCTATTTTCACCACTGATATTCTGGTCCAACTCTCTGCTTCACAAGTGATACAATTAACATTTAGTGAAATGAAGAGACACACTTTCCTCCAGCCTGACACACAGAAGCTTCCAAATTCCTCATTGGCCATTTCTTCTTCCAAAGGAGTATGAAGCTGGGTTATAGAATGTTTTGTTTCCAAAGAAAATGCATATAGCATGCTAAGAGAGGTGACTGTGGCTTTAGAACAAATGAGTTTCATGGAAAAAAAAAAAGGTATTATCAGTGACTTTAGAATAAGGCTGGAGAGATTGATCAGTGTTTAAGAGTCCAGGATTCTCTTTCAGAAGACTAGGGTTCATTTCCTAGATTTCTCATGGTGGTTTACAATTGTTTCCAACTTCTGTTCCAGATATCCTGATACCTTCTTCTGACTTCCACTGACACCAAACCCTAAGATACGAATGTGGACAAAACATTCATTTACATGACATAAAATAGTTCTAAAAATAAAATAAAGTCAGTCTGGGGAATATAATTTTCCATTCAACAAGTATTATATCTCACTGTTTCCTGGACATTGTTAAGATGTCATTAGGATGCTGGCAATAATTTGTATATCTTATGATTATTAAAAACTACATAGGAAAAAGGCCAAGTGACTTATAAAGGCAGACTATGCAAATCACACCTAACTTCTCAGTGGAGACACTAAAAGCTAGAAGGGACAGATATACTGCAAACTCTAAGAGACCTCAGGTGCTAACCATGGCTTCTATACCCCCCCTACAAAAAATTTTCAATAAACTTAGATGAAGAAAATAAATAAATGATAAATCAAAATTTAAGTATATGATAAAGAAAATTTAAACAATATATATCTACAAATTCAGTCCTAAAGAATGTGGTAGAAAGAGATCTCCAATTTAAGGAAGTTAACTGTACCTATGAAAACATAGGAAGTAAGTAACCTTGCACTATCAAAATCACACACACACACACACACACACCACCACCACCACCACCACCACCAACAACAACAACAACAAAATAACAGGAATTAACAATCATTGATCATTGATATCTCTCAATATAAATGGTCTCACATCCCCATTAAAAAGATACAGACTAACAGAATGTATGAGAAAACAGTATCCATCCCTCTGCTACACTCAAGAAACACACCTCAATATATATGACAGACATTACCTCACCTCAGTGTAAAGGTTGGGAAAGATATCCTAAACAAATTAACCCATGAAACAAACTTGTGCATCAATTTTAATGTATAGAAAAACAGACTCAAACCAGAGCTAATTGAAAGAGATAGCAAAGAACACTACATACTCATCAAAGGAAAAATCCACCAAGAGGATATTTCAATTCTTAACATGTATCCCCAAACAAGTTTGTAAAAAGAAACCATACTAGAGTTTAAATCACACATTGACCCACATATACCACTCTCATCAATAAACAGGCCAATGATATTTGAAAATAGAGAAATACTGAAACTAACAGATGTTATAAACTGAATAGATATAACAGATATCTACAAAATATTTCCCATAACACAAAAGAATATACCTTCTCAAAACCTTATAGAACAATCTTCAAAATTAACCACATACTCTAACACAAAGTAAGACTCAACAGGTACAAGAAATTAAAATAACTCCCCGCATCCTACCAGACTACCATGAATTAAACCTGGATATCAACTACAGAAAACATACAAACTCATGGAAACTGAACAACTCTCTACTGAATGAAAATGGGTCAATACAGAAATAAAGATATTAAAGACTTTCTAGAATCCAATAAAAATAAACACTTAGGAGACTCAAATTCATGAGTCACAATGAAAGTGGTGCTAAAAGTTAAGTTCATAGCAATACATTAAAAAAAAGAAAGAAAGAAAAAGAAAAGATCTCATATAAGCAACTTAACAGCAAATCTCAAAGCTCTATAACAAAGAAAAGTAATTGCATCTAAGAGTACTAGATATCAAGAATTTTCAAACTGAAGTTGAAATCAATAAAATAGAAATATAAATAGAAACAAAGCAAATAATAAAAGAATCAATAAAAGAAAGAATTGTTTGTTTGGGAAAATCAACAAGATAGACAAACCCTTATCCAAACTAACTAAAAGACACATAGAGAATATCCAAACTAAAAAAGAAATAAAAAAGAAATAAAAAGAAGTATATAACAACAGATACCAAAGCAATCCAGAGAATTCTAAAGACATATTTTAAAAATCTGTACTCCACTAAATTGGAAAATCTAAAAGAAATGGATAATTTTATCAATAGGTAATACTTACCATAGTTAAATCAAGATCAGATAAACAATTTATATAGACCTATAACCTCTAGTGAAATAGAAGTCCTCATTTGAAGGCAACCCAGTCTCACCACTAGAAGCCTTGCCTGACTATAAGAGAGGGCCAGTTGAGACTCCATCCCTTGTTACTAGAAGTCATCATTAGAATAAATTCCAAGAAGTTTCCCTTATAACTCATTTTCCACACCACCCTCCTAATTCCCTCTGAATTCCAGCTGTCTCTCCCTACACTCTCTCCCTCCATCACATCCCCCTTCCTGACTCCTAATTTTCCCATAACCACATAGTTTGCCAGTAAAATGCACTCTATTTCCACTTCTCTGGGAGATACATGCATACCCGTTAGACCACTCTTTACCTAACCTCTCTCCTTCTATGGACTGTAGCTTACTTATCATTTACTTGATGGCTAATGTTTATTTATAAGTGAATACATACCATATTTGTCTTTCTGGGTCTGGGTTACCTCACATGATATTCTTTCTTACTAGTTTCATCTATTTGCATGAAATTTCATGCCATCATTTTTTTAACAGCTGAGTAATACTCCATTGTGCAAATGTACTACATTTTCTTTATCCATTTTTTAGTTGACATCTAGTTTGTTTCCAGTTTTTGGCTATTATAAGTAAATCCACAATGAATATAGTTGAGAAAGTGTCCTTGTGATATGATGGACCATTCTTTGCCATATGCCCAAGAATAGCTGGTTATTAAGGTAGATAGGTTGATTCTCAACTTGGAGGAGCCATCATATGGATTTCCATAGTGGCTGTACAAGTTTGCATTTCTACCAGCAATGGAGGAGTTTTTACCCCTTTCTACATCATTTCCAGCATCAACTGTCACTTGTGTTATTAATATTAGCCATCAGAACAGGTGTAAAATGGAATCTCAAAGTAGTTTTTATTTGCCTTTCCTTGATGGTTGATGATGTTGAACATTTCCATAAATGTTTCTCAGTCATTTGACACTCCTCTACTGAGAATTTGGTTCGTATCCATAACACATTTTAAGTGGGATTGTTTCAGTTTTTATGATATCTAGTTTCTCAAGTTCTTTATGTATTTTGGAACTTAATCTCCTATTGGATGTGGAGTTGGTAAAAATTCAAAGACAACCTAAGCTGATGCTAAGACAAAGGGTTGCTCTCTGGAAACTGACAGCAGGATACCATTTCAGAGAATAACATCCAGCACAACTCATTGAACATGGAGTCAAGTCAAGCTGGTGCCTATATAGAATCTTCACTGCTATGTTACATTTTCTTTGGTGTAAGAAGGTATTCTATAGGCTAATGGAAGAGAAACATGGACATAAGAATAACTATAAAATATGTGACCGAAAATCTGTCCTGCCTGCAAAAGATGCCATGGTAATGGTTGCACAGAACTTGAGGGAGAGGCCAACCAATCTCTAATTTAAGGCTATTCCATGAGAAAGAACCTATATCCAACATTACTTGGGTAGCAAGAATCAGTGACTTGATAGCCCAGAGACCTATGGCAAAACCAAACACTATTGGTGTTTAAAAAGAATCAATAAGCTTATTCCTAGTAATATTCTGCTATACTTACAGCTCAGTGTCATTGTCCAGTCATTCTCAGAGTTTCTCCATATGCAACAGATGGGAACAGATGCAGAAAACCAGACAGATATCCACAGAGAGGAGTCTGAATTGCTGGTCTCTGTCAATTCCTTCTCTTCGGAGCACAAGGAACTCTGCAGAAGAGGAAACAGAAAGATTGTAGTAGACAAACAGGATGAAGGACGCCAGAAGTAAAAGGCTCTCTGAATCAACTAAGCAAGGACCATATGAGCTCAGAGACTGAAGCAGCAAGCATAGGGCTTACATGTGTCTACATCAGGTCTCATTTGGTTGTTAACTCTTAGAAGCCTGTTCTTTTATAATGAGAGATAGAAAGGGAGTGGTTCAAGATGGGTGGTGAAGTGAGAAGACACTTAAAGGAGTAGAGAGATGGGAAATTATGGTATGAGAAATGAATTTATTTTCAATAAAAAAGAAAAATCTACTCTTTAGTAAATTACTCATTTGAAGTTTCTTTTTAAAAATTTAATCTTCTCTTATATAATACATCACAACTGCAATCTCTCCTCACTTCCCTCCTCACAGTTGCCCATCACCACCTTTCCTCACCTACAGATCCACTGTTCCTCCATTTCCTTTCAGAAAAGATCAGACCTCCCAGGGATATCAACCAAACAGCATAATTAGATGCAATGAGATTGGCACAAACCCTCATATCAAGGCTGGACAAGGCATCCCAGTAGGAGAAAAAGGTTTCCAAGAGCAGGCAAAAGATTCAGGTACACACTCACTCCCAATGTTAGGAATCCCTCCAAACCCTCCAGTTAAACAACCACAACATTTAGAGAGGACCTAGGGCAGACCCAGGGAGGCTCTGTAATTGCTGCTTTAGTCTCTGTGAGCCCCTATGAACCCTGCTTAGTTGATTCTGTTGACCAAGTTCTCTTGGTGTTCTGAACTGCGCTAGCTACTATATCCCCTTCTTTCCCTCCTAAGTGGGGTTCTTTGAATTCTGCCTAATGTTTGACTGTGTGTCTCTGCATTTGCTCCCTTGAATTTTGTGTGTGTGTGTGATGGATTGAGCACATTTTCTTAGGTATATTTTGTGTATATTGAATTTAGTCTATCTATTCAGCAGAGTGACTATATTTGCCACCCAGTCTTTGCTTTGCCTTTCCAATATCATTGATATGAATATGATACTATTTAAGAGCAGCTCCATTTCATTACTGTCCTTCATATGTAGTGCTTTGTGTATTCTATTATAAAGAAACTTAGACAGCAATTAAACATGTTCTCCTTTGTTTTCTCCTAAAACATGCTCATAATTCTTATATTTAGATATAGTTTTGATCTGCAGTTTGGTTTTCATTTCATAGGACTCAGAGATACTATGTTCTTCAACATGGATTGCAGCACAAAAGTTTGTGCTGAAGCACAAAATGATTGAAGTATTGTTATATTGCAAGGAACAAAATATCCCACCCCATGGGCTTTTAAAAGTTTTTCAAATATATCAGCATCAAATTAATGTGAACCTTATAATAAATTTTGATATCTATTAATGTAAGTTCTCTCCCTTATCACTGATTTTTCTTCTTTGTAATTATCTTGGCTTGTGTTTGGATTTTTATATATTCACTTAAATTTCATAGTTAGCATTCCACTGTATGCTAAAAAAGGATATTGATAAGGTTTTGGCTAGAGTTGTATTAATTTTAATGATTGCTGTATCAGATGACTAAAATATATTTATTAATGCTTTCTAATCTGAGAGCATGACATTCCATTCCATAAAACATTATTTAGTTTTTCTTTAATGTTTCTGGTTTTAAATATATATATTTATAGATAGATAGATAGATAGATATTTATAGATAATTTCCAAGTTTTACCATGTTTTTATAACTATAAAAGATATAATGTTCAAAATTATGTTTTAGTGATCTGTTCAGTAAGTTTGATTATTGGCTTTGATTCTGTATACTTTATTATATTTACTTGGTATTTCTAATAATGTAACCAGATTATATGAGATTTTTCTATATACAATGTCATACATTAATATTTTCGTCCTTTTCCAGTTTTGTAGCTGTTCGGACATACTTTTCCTATTGTGCACTGGACATCAACAAAATATGAGCATGTGTCTTATCATTCTTATCTTTCTCCTGATGTTAGTCAAATGGTTTTCAATATTACACTATAAAGAATGGTTTTCCTTTCGATATTTTTATATTCTTTGTGACATTATTAAACAGTCTCCTATCTTACTTTGTGACAACAATAGCTACTTATTTATAATGATGCTCTATTGATTTCTTTTGGCTTGTGTGAAGGAAAGATTAACTCTAAGAAACATTCTCTATTGCTCTCCCTTTACTCTGGCTATTTCGTTCATTTTCTGAGCTGTCTTCTGCATCCCCAGCAGAAGGCTGTTTTGTCTCTGTTTTGGCTCCTGGTTTTGGTCTCTCATCTGTCCTTGAGTATATGTTCAGCTTTTATTCTCATTTCTCCTCTCCTCTATTCTCATCACTTTATTTGTGCCCTAACACTTCTTTCTGTCTTGGAATGGCCTTATTTGTTTGTTTGTTTGGGTTTTTTTTTTGAAGATATTTCCAAAGACAATGCTTCCAGTTTTCACATACACACCAGATTCAGTGTTCTAATTTATACCCGTATACCCTGGTCAGGAAAGAAATATGAATATGCCCAAGATAGATATTTCTTCTAACCCATCAATGACCACTTCGCTATGGCACTTTGTTAACAAACTATGAAAATATCAGATATTTGAGTTTATTCCAGTGGGTTTTTTATTAAAGAAGTAGCTTGACCTCTTCAACAAAACCGGTATTTCAGGTTAATGAAAGGTTCAGGTAATGAGTAGAAGAAACACAATTTTCCTGGTTTGAGCAAGCAAATCTACATTCCTGCCTCAATATTTTTCCCATTCCAAAGTATGTCACTGAAACACACATATGTCTATGGTATCATTCATTAATGCCATAGATCTCTATCAAAAGACAACAGGATGGGATGATGGTGCATCTTGGGTAAATGTCACCTGACTAGGAAAAGGGAATTCGAGTGGCATAAAGGATCACAATGGCATAGGGATAAGAGTGACATAAAGGATTGTTTTTAGTGAACTGTGTGAGCAGTACAGGATTCAGTAGATTTTATACAATCGTAAATATGTCTATAATTACACAAACAGTAAAAAGACCAAAGAATGAAGAGATGCATTATCCAAATGAGAAGATCTCAATTGAAGACACTGCTGTATTATACAGCTATGTGATGCTAAGAGAATTTGTGATTTTGTCTGTTTACTACAGTTTTGTTTATGTATGGGTTAAGTCCACCACCTCCCAAACTCAACCAATAATTTTGAGCACAGACCTTGTATTTTGGGGAGTTGGAAAATAATAGGAGAAAAATGCTTTTGAATAATGGCCTTTAAACTACATGTCATCGTTCCAGTTCCTTCAAAGGATGAATGAAGATCTAATGCAATGAGAAAATTTATAAAAGCTTTGAGGTATGGCTAAGGCTGATTCTTAACAGACAAAGGTTGTTATAGGTTTTTATAAATTAAATAGTTTCATCCACAAACCATGATTGCATACTTCTTACAATTTACATGCTGCAGAAAGTGAAGGAAAGAAAAAATATCTGAGTACATAACTATACACCATAATATCATTAAGACAGTTTTCTGCACAAGTATCTAAGATGCTGTGTTGACTCAGTGCTTCATCTTCTCATCATACAAAAATAGTAACATCAATAAATGTGATCACATATGAATCACAGTGAGCTTCTTCTACAACATTATATGCAAAAAACAACACACTCCAAAGAATAAATAATTTTAATTTCAATGTTGAGTTTCTATCAGAAAAGAGATGTCTAGTCTTAATATTATTGTGTTATCTCAATTTTGACAGGGTTTGGCACTCTTCTTAATATTCAAAGTAATTTGATTGACCTAGAAAGTCTTGATCCTGTCTTCTTGGTGTTGGTTACTAGAATGATAATCTGTCCCTTTTGGTTTATACCTAGTTCTTGGTCTTGCATAATTATTAAGAAGTGCCTTGTTTTCTATCTCCTGGCTAGAAATGATGATATTGCAATTATAAAACTTATGATCAACAAGCTTTTCTTTCTCTTGCTTTGTCAGTTGGTGCTAAAAATGATAGTTTAGTGCCACCATTCTAATTTGAATGTGACACACGCATGTCTTCCATTCTCAAGACAGGATCTTTACTCTGAATATTATATTCTCCATTAGCTACAGCCATTTTTTTAACAAGAAACAAGTCTTAAGCTATTTCTAACTGGGTATACAGGGCATAGCTACTTCAAAAATAAATGATGAAAATTCTCAAGACAAATTTAATACATGCAGTTTCCAAGCTTGGCTCTTTATGTATGCTCTTTCCTCTGCCCAAGAATATGACTCTTGAACTTCTCTTTTTTTTTTCTTCTGCAATGATTTTATTTTATTATTTTACTTTACTTTATATTTTATTATGTTTATTTATTACTTCAAGTTACATCTCCATCACAATGCCCTCTTTCTACTCCTCCTGGACCCACTCTCCCACTGTCTCCCCCTTCTCCCTCCTATCCTACTCCTCCAGAGTGGGGTGTGCCTACATATCAGTTTAGCAATCCTATGAGGACAAAGAGCTGCCTCTTGCACTGGGGGGCCTACATGGCAGCATCACTAGGGCAAAGTGTCCCACTAACAGGTAACAAAATCTATATTCCTGTTCCTTTTGGTTAGCTGGTTGTTCGTCTTTCAAAATTCATCATATATATTGATACCTGTGATTATTCCTTATACAAACTTCTTAGACCTGTTGACAGTGATGAACAATATGTGGTTGATTTTCAATCACCAGCAATAAATGTCAGAAACCACTCCAATAGTAGTGTTTCTGAGAGGTCATGTGGAGCTGTCAACATAAAATAGCCAAACTATACTCTTTATATTTATTTTTGGTCTTTTGAGTCAGACTCTCATTAAATTATCATTATTTCCTTGGAACTTGCTCTGGAGTCAATGCTGGCCTCTACCTCCTCAATGCTGGGATTAGGGACAGGTATTATCCTACATGGTTAATAATCTAGTTGCATCCGTAGCCCAAGATGTAAATGGAGTTAGATTAATACATATTAGATTTAATGAATATCTAGGGTCTTCTGATACAGTCTCTTTAAAGGTGGAATGACATTCGGCTTGGCACCTGTGGCTTGGCATAGCAACATATGGACTAAAAACAAGGTTTGTGGCCTGACATTGTTTAAAGCTGCTAGTAGTCTTACAAAGTGGGTGGAGCCCAGGTTAGCTTGAAAACAGGTGAAACTAGAAGAGAACCTATTTAGGGACAATTTGAGTGGAGCCAGAGAGTTCCCACACACTAGAGACAACAAGATACAAGGCAGCTTGTCTCATCTCTTGGAGAAAATACTGGCAGACTGAAAAGGTGATCTCAAACAGAGCTCTAAAAATATGGTCAGCTCTCCCTGAGGCAGCAGAGAGGGGTTCAGCAAAGCAGCAAAGGTAAGGATTAAACCCTGTGTCACAGCTTTTGCCTAGAGGGATTCGATCAGTTCAAACAGTGGCCTGCATAGAAATGTAGCCAACCCCAAAGACTGAGGCAGAGTGGCTGAGTGGGTAATACAAACTCATTAAGTTGGCTTATGGACATCTGAGGCATTCTAGAAAGAATAAAACCTCAAGCATCATTTAAAGAGAAGTTTCCATAGCCAATTTACCCTAAAGGACCTACATCTGAGATATTCCTCAGGAAAGACTGTTGACCAAACTCCTTGAAAAATCTACTCCTGAGGTGTTACTGACAACTGAGGATCTGCTCCAGAGACTACATCCTTCTGAAAGGTTAGGATTAGTTGCTAGATAATAGTTGTTATAGTTATTAATAGGGTTGGTTGTTAGGTAATAGGGGCTTATAGTTATTCTTAGGGCTAGTAGTTAGGTAATAAGTGTTTACATTTGTTATAAGTGTCTATAGTTATTAATATTTTTGATGTTTTCTCTTCACAAAAATATTTTATAGATTTATTCATGATACAAAAAAATCAGCTTTCAAACAAATAAATTAAAACGTCATCATGTGGATTACACTTTTTTTTTATTTTAAAGGAGCCTAGCAAAGATATTTTAATATTTTTCTGAAAATATGAAGGAAAAAAGCCAGGAAGGAAGGTTTTAGGTGTCTAGACTCCTATTTCCTAAAGATAACAAAGAATAAATATAAAAGATATTAACATGTCCTACATCTCAGAGTGTCATCTCAACAGCAAGAGAAGCAAGGAGAAATGTCTAAAACTGAAACAATTAAAAATCATTAACCTGAGACCCAGCCAGCCATAGGGGACTACCAGGTGAGGCCCTCCACCCACCCACTTGCCTACTGTGTCATGAGGGCAAACCTTACACTGATGTGGACTGCTCCTTCCCATCCATACCCCATCTCCAAGGTGCCATCTCCTCCTACAACCCCAGACCCAGGTGGCCTTCTGGGACCACCAGGTGAGGCTCCCCACTCAACCCCTTGCTTGCTGGGCTGCTCAGGCAGGCCCTACAAGAGTATGATATATCCCCTCCCCTCCATGCCCAATCTCCAGTGGTCCGTTTCTGCCAGCAACTCACTTGATCATCTGGGAACACCAAGTGAGGCCCCCTCCTGCCCCTTTGCTTTCTGGGTTACACATTCAGATCCTACAGCCCTGTGGTCTTCTCTCCCACACACACACCCCCAACACCCCTGCCTTCTGCACCTCATCTCTCCGGCACCATCTCTGTCTGCAACCCCAGTCTCTGACAGCCATCAGGGATGATCAGGCACCATTTCTGCCTGCAACCACAGTGTCAGGTGGCCAACAAGAACCACCAGACCCAGGCTGCCATCAGAAACCACCAGGAGGCCTGCTGCCACCCAGGAAAACAAGAAGCCTGCTGCAATCTGGGTCTACTGGGCCTACCAGCTCTACCTACAATCATAGAAGCCTACTACCATCTGGGGCCACTAGGCCCACAAACACTAGGACTAAGAAGATGGCTAAAGGACAGAGTAGGAACACAAGCAAAAAAAAACCCAGGGCCATATGGGACTACTAAGACCCAGCTATCCTACTACAGCAAGCCCTGGATATCCTAACATATCTGAAGTGCAGGAAAATTATCTTAAATTTGATGTTATGGGGATGGTAAAGACCTTAAAAGAGGAAATGAATAAATCCCTCAGAGAAATGCAGGGAAATACAACCAAAAAGATGAAGAAAATGACTAAATTCCTCCAATAAGTACAAGAAAAAAAAACTATTAAACAGAAGAAGAATGTCCAAGATCTGTAAATGGAAATAGAACCAATAAAGAGAACACAAACTGCGGCAACCCTGGAGATAGAAAACCTGGTAAAGAGAATAGGAACTACAGACACAAGCATCAAAAAAATATTATAAGAGATGGAAGCAAGAATCCCAGGCCTATAAGATGCAATTGAAGAAATTGATACATTGGTCAAAGAAAATGTTAACTCTAAAAAGTTCCTGACACAAGACATTCAAGAAATCAGGGACACCATGAAGAGACCAAACCTAAGAATAATAGGAGTAGAATAAGTAGAAGACCCAGATCCAAGACCCAGAAACTATTTTCAAGATCATAGAGGAAAACTTCCCCAACCCATAGAAAGAGATGCCTATAAACATAGAAGAAGCTTACGGAACACCAAATAGATTGCAACAAACTCCTCCCACCACATAATAATAAAAACACTGATTATACAGAACAAATAATGAATATTAAAAGTTGCAAGGGAGAAAGTCCAAGTAATATATAAAGGCAGTTGTATCAGAATTATACTCGATTTCTCAACAGAGACTTTTAAAGCCAGAAGGGCCTGGGTAGATATCGTTCAGATCCTACAAGGCCACAGATGTCAGCTCAAACTACTATACCCAACAAAACATTCAATAACCATAGATGGAGAAAACAAGATATTCCACAACAAAGCCAAATTTAAGTAATACCTATCTGCAAACCCAGCCCTACAGAAGGTGATAGAAGGAAAAAACTCCAATCTAAGGAGGATACCTACAGCCAGGAAAACACAGGAAATAAATAACCCCTCCACAAAAAAAGATAAACACACATGCATACACTCTATCATCAGTAACATCAAAATAGCAGAAATTAGCAATCATTGGTCACTAATATCTCTCAATAACAATGGACTCCATTCCCCAATAAAAAGACACAGGCTAACAGAATGGATTCAAAAAGAGGATCCATCATTCTGCTGCATAAACACACCTGGGAGACAAAGATAGATATTATCTCAAGGTAAAGGGCATGAAAAAAGTTTTCGATGCAAACAGACCCACAAAACAAGCAGGGGTAGACCTATTCTTGTATCCAACAAAATAGTAAAATAGATTTTCAACTAAAATTAATCAAAAGAGATGGGGAAGGACACGTCATACTTATTAAAGGAAAAATCCACCACGTTGACATCTAAATTCTGAAAATTTATGCCCCAAATGCAAGGGCATCTTCCATTCATAAAAGAAACACCACTAAAGCTTAAATCACACATCAACCCCTACACATTAATAGTGGGATACATCAACAACCTACTCTCACCAGTAGACAAATCATTGAGACAGAAACTACACAGATAAATATGAAATTAAGAGACATCATGAATCAAATGGACCTAACAGATACCTACAGAACTTTCATCCAATCAAAAAGGAGTATACCTTCTTCTCAGCATCTCACAGAACCTTCTTCAAAACTGACCATATACTTGGTCACAAAGCAAGCCTCAACAAATACAATAAAGTTGAAACAACCCCTCCTGTCTCATAGGACCACCATGGATTAAAACTGGACTTCAAAAGCAACAGAAACAACAGAACAGAAAACCTAAAAACCAATGGAAACTGAAAAAACTCTACTCAATGACCACAAGGTTAGGGAAGAAATTAAAACCTTTCTAGAATTCAATGAAAATTAAGGTACAAAATACCCAAATTTATGGGACACCATGAAACCAGTGCTGAGAAGACAGTTGATAGCCCTATGTGCTTTCATAAAGAAATTGGAGAGATCTCATACTAGCATCTTAAAAACACATATGAAAGCTCTAGAAGAAAAAAAAAAAAAACAAACACAGCCAAGAGGAGTAGATGGCAGGAAATAATCATATTCTGGGCTGAAATCAATATATTAGAAACAAGAAAACAATAGAAAGAATCAATGAAACCAAGAGCTGATTCTTTGAGAAAACCAATAAGATATATAAACCCTTAGCCAAACTAACTAAAGGCCAGAGAGACAGTATTCAAATCAACAAAATCAGACATGAAAAGGGGGACTTAACAACAAACAATAAGGAAATCTAAAGAACTATAAAGTCTTATAGAAGCCAATACTCCACAGAATTGGAAAATCTACATTAAATGGATGATTTTCTTTATAGATTTTACTTACCAAAGTTAAATCAGGATCAGGTAAACAAGTTTAACAGTCCCAGTCCCATAACTCCTACAGATACAGAAGCATTTACCAAAAGTCTCCCATCCAAAAAAAGCCCTAGGCCAGATGCTTTTACCACATAATTCTAACAGACATTCAAAGAAGAGTGAGTACCAATACTCCTCAAACTATTCTACAAAATAGAAACAGAAGAAGATTTTCCAAATTCATTCTATGATGCCACAATCACCTTGATATATAAACCACACAAAGACTCAACTAAGAAAGAGAATTTCACACCAATCTACCTCATGAACATTGATGCAAAAATACTCAATGAAATACTGGAAAAACAAATCCAAGAACACATCAAAAAATCATCCATTATGATCAAGTAAGCTTCAACCCAGGGATGCAGGAATGGTTCAACTTATGAAAATATATCAATGTAATCCACCACTTAAACAGATTGAAAGAAAAAAAAACACAGGATCATCTCACTAGATGCTACAAAAGCTTTTGAGAAAATCGAACACTCATTCATGATAAAGGTCTTGGAGAGATCAAGTATACAAGATCCATTCCTAAACATAATAAAGGCAATATACAGCAAGCCTATAGGCAACATCAAATTAAGTGGTGAGAAACTTAAAGCAGTTTCACTAAAATCAGGGACAAGGCAAGGCTGTCCACTCTTCCCATATCTCTTCAACATAGTACTTAAAGTTCTAGCTAGAGCAATAAGAGAACTAAAAGAGATCAAGGGGATACAAATTGGAAAAGAAGAAGTCAAATAATCCCTATTTGCAGATGATAGTATACATAAGTTATGCCCCAAAACTCTACCAGAGAACTCTTACAGCTGATAAATGCCATCAGCGAAGTGGCTGGATATAAAATTAACTCCAAAAAAGAAAAAAGTCAGTAGTCCTCCTTTATACAAATGATAAATGAGCCAAGAAAGAAATAAGAGAAACAATTCCCTTCACAATAGCCACAAACAGTGTAAAATACCTTGGAATAATACTAACCAAGCATGTGAAAGACATGTTTGACAAGAACTTTAAATCCCTGAAGAAATAAATTGAAGAAGATATCAGAAGATGAAAAGATTCCCCCATGCTCATCGATTGGTAGGATTAACATAGTAAAAATGGCCCTCTTGCCAAAAGCAATCTACAGATTCAATGCAATTCCTATCAAAATTCTAACACAATTCTTTACAGACCTTGAAAGAACAATTCTCAACTTTATATGGAAAAGTAAAAAAAAAAAAAAAAAACAGGATAGTGAAAACATTCCTGTACAATAAAATAACTTCTGGAGGTATCACTATCCCTGACTTCAAACTGTACTACAAAGCAATAGTAATAATGGTATTGGACTGATGGAATTGAATTGAAAATCCAGAAATAAACCCAAACACCTATGGACACTCGATTTTTGACAACGATGACAAAACCATGCAACGGAAAAAGGAAAGAATCTTCAACAATTGGTCTAACTGGATGACAACAGGCAGAATAATGCAAATAGACTCATATTTATCACCCTGCACAAACTTAAGTCCAAATGGATCAAAGATATCAACATAAAACTGGACACACTAAATCTAATAGAAGAGAAGTGTGGGAAAGCCTTGAACTGATTGGCACAGGAGATAACTTCCTGAACAGAACACCAATTGCACAGGCACTAAGATAAGAAATTAATAAATGGAACCTTATGAAACTGAAAAGCTTCTGTAAGGCAAAGGATGCTGTCATTCAGTGAAACAGACGCTTACAGATTGGGAAAAGATCTTCTCCAAGCTCACATCTGACAGAGGGCTAATATCCAAAGAATATGTAAAGAATTCAAGAAATTACACCACAACAAATCAAATAATGCAATAAAAAATGGGGTTCAGAGCTAAACTGAGAATTCACATGCGGTATCTCTAAAGGCAGAGAGGCACTTGAAAAAATGCTCAACATCCTTAGTCATAAGGGAAATTCAAATCAAAATGACTTTGAGATTCCATCTCACACTTGTCAGAATGACTAAGAACAAAAACTCAAACAACTGCACATGCTGGAGAGGATATTACAAATGGGGAATACTCCTCCATTCCTGGTTGGAGTCCAAACTTGTACAACCACTTTGAAAATAAATCTCCAGTGGGAGATGATTGAATTGGTTGTAAGCCTTTCTCTTGGCAAGGAAAAACCCCTTGCTTCAACTGTAGACAGACTTCTGTCCAAAAAGGACAAAACTTGGAAGCAGATAAGTCGACAGCCTAGCTCTGCCAAGACAGGGTAGGTAAGTCCTTCATAATTCCTGTTCTACAATCAATGTCTGTCAGAGAAACGGGGCCAAATGGCTGAAGATTGATGCTGGAGAGAAAATGGGAACTGTCCAGGCAGCCACTGGTATGCCATTTCTTAGTTTTGGAAGCTGCAGGCCCTGCACTTCCTATATAATCAGATATATTTATCCCTCTCAGGTCACTGAGGTGGTTGAAGAATAGATAGCTAGAGTCTCATAGTTAAATTTTGAGTTGTTTAGGAATCAAAAGGGTGTTCTGGATCTAAGAAGATATTTTAAAAATTATGAGGCAAGTTAGTATGAAAGCTGAGTTAGATATAGAACTTTAAACTCATGGAGATGGTTAGATAGTAGAATGTTAAAGTCAGGTGCCAAATACATGTGGACTGGACATTGGGAATGTATGCTAAGCCATATAACTCTTATAATTGTGGCCTATTTATTTCTGTTGTTTTGTATTGTATTTACAGTTATAAGAAAAAGAACCATTTTTTGGACTGAAAGGGAGAACTGTTGGGGGGAAAAAGAAATACCTTAAAGTAAAAAAAAAAAAAAAAAAAAAAAGGGGAGGGGAAGGGGGGGGGGGGGGGGGGGGGGGGGGTGGAAGGGTGGGACTGGAGGGGGGAGTAGGGAGGGGATTGTGATTGAAATGTAACTTGAAGAAATAAAAAATAAATTATTTTTAAAAAAGAAAATAAATCTGGCACTTTCTAAGAAAATTGGGAATAATTATACCTCAAGACCTGGCCACACCCTTCCTGAGCATATACTCCAAATATGCGTCACCAAATCACAAGGACATTTCGTCAACTATGTTCAAAGCAGCTTTATTTGTAGTAATCAGAACTGGAAACAACCCAGTGTTCCTCAACCAAGGAATCAATAAAGAATTTTTGGTATATCTATACAATGGAGACTACTACTCTGCAATCAGAAACAGTATATCATGAAATTCGCAGTCAAATGGATGGAATAAGAAAAAAATCATCCTGAGTAAGCTAATGCAGACCCAAAAAGACACACAGGGTATTTACTCACTCATAAGCGGATATTAGCCATTAAGTACAGGACAACCATACTACAATCCACAGACCCAAAGAAACTAAGTAACAAGGTGGACTCAAGGGATGATCCTTGAATCTCTCTAAGTACAGGAGATAAAATAGATGCTGGAAGTTGATGGAGAGAGTGATCTGGACAAGAACCCAATATTACTGCCATCCAAGAAGCTTTATCCTGCAAAAAAAAAAAAAAAAAATGGAAACAGATGCAGAGACCCAAAGCCAAACATTAGGCGAAAATCAGCAGTCTTAAGAAAGTCAGGAGAAGGTTTGAGGGAGCTGGAGAGATCAGGGACACCACAACAAACTCCCATTGCCAATTAACTGGGACACAAGGGGGCTCATAGAGACTGAACCCAAAACCAAAGTACATGCATGGGCTGTACCTAGTCAAACCATACATATGAAGTGGATGGGCTGCTTGGTACTCAAGTGGATCCCCTAACAATTGGAACAGGGACTGTCTGTGACTTGGATAAGGTATCCTCTCTAGATTCTATTTTCCCAGCAGAACTGCCTTGTCTTGCCTCAGTGGAAGGGGAGGCAATTAGTCCTGATGCAATGTGATATCTCAGAGTGGATGAGTACCGTTTTGGGGGTGAGGGGAGTATGGAGGAAGTGGGTGGAAGGGTAGGACTGGGAAGAGTGAAGAGAATGGCAATTGGAAAGAAAAATAAACAAACTAATTTAAAATTTAAAAAAAATCACTAACCCATGTGAAGATCCATTATGTTACTGTGCTGGACTTCATCAGGGTTGATATTCTAATTCCCATATCACATCACTGGCTGTTATGAAGATTTATGGTCTTGTTTTTCCTCACCATCTTAAAGACAGTTGTAAGTTTCAACAATTACTATGTGTAGGCAATATAAGAAATTCCATAATCTCTAATCCTAGGGCAATTTTAATGGGAAAACTGAGTTAGGGTCTTCAGACTGTTAACATGTCAAATACAAAAGACATGACTTGCTCCTCAATACTAAAAGCTAGAAATCTAAAACCTGGTGTCTTCAGAGACATGCTTTCAGAGCTTTGCAAAGTATCTTTCTTACATCTTCCAGCTGTTACTATTTTCCAGTAATTCTTGGCTCCCTTTGTTTCTAAAAGGATTATTTTAGCCCCATGGAGATTTCCTCTCTATGTGACTTTTCTTATAGTTTCCTTCTGTGCATGTTCATAAAGACACTTTTTCTAATGGATTAGAGCTCATATAACTACCTCATGTTGACTTGATAACTTCTGAAAAGACTTTGTTTCCAGCTAAAGTCACTTTTGTGAGCCACTTTTGTGAGATTTTTATATAACTCATAACCTGATTCTGAGGATGCAGAGCTTCCAAGTAGAAAACCACAGCCTATCTAATCCAGCTTTTCTCATTTGGGCAGATGACTGCTTGGGAAAAAAAGTAACATTTACAGTGTTCATTATTATGTTTAGCAAGCTTCACTAGAAATATAGGAGGGAAGGCTATAGACTGACAGTTTGCTCAACACTTCTCTCTCCTCCCAGATTTCCTCGACTTTAATTATTTCTTATAATATTCATGTTTTGTAACCTAAAGGCAGATGTAAAATGCTGCTTGTTTATGTGTATATCTATGTCTCTGAGTAATGTTTGAGCACTTCAAAATAAACATGTTAAAAATCACACACAAAAGTACGCATGCAAAGAGGCTGTTGCAACCTGAATCCATTCCCTACCAGTCTCTAGGTATATCTTATTGTTTCCAAGTTTGTTCTGTCTCCAGTTCCCATGTTTCTGGATACAATTTAAATTTTGGAGGTCTTTGGATATATTTGAAAATAGAAAAATATCCTTGACGTCAATGAACTAATTATTCCTGCCCTGTAAATACAATAAGTACAACAGTTTAAAAGTAGATTATCTGCATTAAATCAGAAAGGCAAACAGAGAATAAATAATTAAAAATAAATATATAGTTTACTACAAAGTATCATTTTGTATTCTCCTCCTCACCTTGCAAATATGGTATAGTAGTTTGAATGAGAATCTTCATAGTTTCAGATATTTGAACACTTGGTCTCCAGATGGCGGTACTGTTTGGATTAGTTTAAGAGGTGTAGCCTTATTAGAGGAAGCATGTCACTAAAGACAAGATTTCGTGATTCAAAAAAAAAAAAAAGAAAGAAAAAGCTATCACTGGTTTTAGTTTCCCTCAATGTTTTGTTATTTTGGTTTGATATGTGAGCTCTCAGCATTATGATTAGCTGCCATGTTGCCATGATTGCCGTTTTCTGCCTTAGCCCTCAAGAATTATAAACCCAAATAAACCTTTCCTTCTATACATTGCCTTGATCATAGTGTTTTATCAGAGTAACATAAAAACTAATATAGATATTTGTTTTCTTTTAGTTTTCTCACTAAGCAGAGGAAAACGTTAAAACCCATAAATTTAAATAAGGAAGTGTTTAGACCTGGACTCCAACCTAGGTTCCTCCATATTTAGCAAAGCTTCTCTTCGTTTCAGTAGAACAAAGCTTTGAACTTTCACTTTCAACTTGGATTCTGTAATAGCCTCTGAGCACATAGGATTCATCAGAAAAATGAAGAGCTTAAGGAGAAATTTTAATGGATACAAGGTCATGTTGGCACCAAGAGGATTTCCGTCTTTACCTATTGAACAGTTCTCAAAATAAATAAACAAACAAACAAACAAACAAACAAACAAACAAATAAATAAATAAATAAAAATAAATCAATTCCTGTTGTTGAAGGCAATGCTTAATATTTTGTACTGAACTTCCTCAGTTATCAAGGCATTTGTGTCCTATGGACACAATTTTTATAGACAACTCATACTTCTTCAGTAGTCTATGGCAGTATTGAGTAAGGAATATGCAAAGAATTATTTCAGACTATTAAACTATAAAAAGTCTAAAGTTAATTTACATTCACTTTTAAATTTAAGCTGTAAGTTTTCCTGAAGAATATGAAAAACATCTATTCACCCCATAATAGAACAACAAGAACAGAACAGATCAATGAAATGATTCCGCCCACTCCAAAATGTGTTAACCTATGCTGTTGAGTATATGGTTGATCTTGTTTATCAAGTTAATAGAATTTAGAAATGACATGACAGCAATTATTTTGGTATGTATCTGAAAGAATATCTAGATTGGGTTAGTGGATGTACTAAGAATATTTCCAAATATGGAAGATATCATTCCATGTTCAGAAATCCTGGACTTATTTAGAAAAGAAACAAGAAAAAAAGCTAATAACACAAACACTTGCCTCCTGCTCCTGTTTCCCGGTTAGAGGTGCACTGTGGTAAGCTATGTCACACTCCTGTCTCCATGAACTCCCTAATGTGATGGATGTCTCCTGGAACTTTGAGACCAATCAAGCTTTCCTTTTTCTGTGACATGGGATCACTTCCACAAATGTGGCTAACTAATATAGTTACATCTTTTCAGAGAACCACTTCAGTGTGGGTAAGTACTGAGAAAAGTTGCCACTAGAATTCTGTGAATTTCATATGCTGTTCTACCAAGGAGATCTTGGGGACATTGAGGAGAGTTTTTCTTAGTCATATAAGTCTTGATGGGTTTTCTAAACCTTGAGAAATCAACCATACATTACCCTCATATACTAATAATTCCCTCACTTAGTTTTGTCTACACTAGTTTTCTTGTGGGAAGAGGGAGTTGAAACTATAATGCCTGTGCCTAGGAATTCAGTCTCATCAACACCAGCATGAATGAATGTGAAACACACATACACAAGAGTTTGTGATCAGATGAATCACAGTTGCAAATATATTAATATCTGCTGCCCAGAAAGTGTTGACAGGGTGAAGGAAGTTCTTCTCCACTTAAGTTTAGTCACTCTTCTTTATACTTACTATGAGAAGTAAGAAAATTCATGATTATAATCAAGAAATGTGACATTCTTGAATCATAAGATATATTTCAGAGCATGTCTGTATTGGGCAACTTTCCATCAATGTAGCAATGTACTTGAGGAATATTTGTCTATAAAATTGTAGTTTTGCTCAAAGTTTTAGAGATTCTCATCTGTGTTTAATTTTGTCATTGCTTCATGGCCATGATAAGACATTGGCACATCATACTGGAAGTTCATGAGTGAGCAAACTGCCTCCACTCATTCCCATTAATTCCAAAATCTGAGATCCCAGAATTTTATTTAGAAACATGTTCTCAATTAGTTAAGCACTCTCATATCACCATAACTTTCAAGGGTACCTCTCAAATGTCCCATGATCTTCCATAGTGCTATCCCAGGAGCAAAGCCTTAAAAGGTCTTTTAGAAAACATTAACAATCCAAAATATAATTCCCATTATGTTAGAAATTCTTTGTTGTTAAAATAAAATTCCATGGGGTGGGGGAATAATATTCTATAATTAGAGGAAAGCAAGGAGTTACACTGGTAACTTATAAGAAAAATAAAAGGGACATTTTAGAGGTTACCAAAATGTCAAATCTAAAAGTATTGAACAATGGTGTAGCTTAAAGAAGTCTCATCCTTTTTTTTTTTTTTAAACAAATCTTCTTATATTTACTCTGTATGAGGAGAAATACTTTTCATTTTTATTCTCATGAATTATTTTTGGTCTGAGTTCAGAATGATTGTGGAATCCATCTTCTGTACATCTCATGCCCTATCTAAAATTAGAGTTTTACTTAAATGCTGCTTGATTTATTTTATTTATGTATTTATAAAATAAACCACCAAGAATAATAAACTTTTAGACATATCAATTTTTATTACATCTTGAAATATTGATGTACAGCGGATATGACAGGTTGACCAATGTTATACAACCAATAATATCTGAACTTAAATCCAAGCTCAGTCTTATTCAGAACTGATCTCCTAGGCTAATTATAATATTGGTCTCTATATGTTTAAAAAACAATAAATATGACCCATAGATTGCTAATTGAGTATAGGCACATTATTTGAATAGTTAGTTCTAATGATGTGAGATATATATCATGTTCTATATTTGAAGATTGGAGAAGAGTCTTCAACAGTTTCAACAATATAACAAATTATGATCAAAGTAGTATTTATTTTTCCTTTCTTCTAGTCATTCTAACAGGAAGCTATACATGAAAAGCATTTAAGATAAACTTGATTGATTGTTTGAAGTAACCATGTATTCTTTTAATTGTTTTCAATATTCATTTCTCCATTCACTTGCTCACTCAGCACTAGAGAAACAAAAAGGAATTGTAAAGGGGATCATAACTCACTGCAGCAAAAATCAAAGCCAACTTCTGTCATTTGAAGCACTTGAGTATAAGAAACGATAAGAATGGGACATTCAGGAAACATGTATGGCTTAGTTACTCAAAACCTTTGGTGCACAGTATACTGGGATCTGGGAAGAAATAGTGGCTTTGATTTCACTGTTTATAATGTATTGTCCAAAAAGTTGAAATGTGAAAATCAGATATCTTCCAGCAATCTCATATCACAGTCAACTTTACTAAATACCACTTTCCTAATAGGAATTCTCTCATCTTTCCACCCATGTTCATGTACCTACTTGTTGGGGAAGGTCTAATAACATTGCTCCTGATAGGCTGATTTCGACGCTGAGATCTGGTTACCACCCCTTCTGAGGCATTCTCTTGATTGGTTAATACAAGGCGCTGATGGCCAATTAGCTGGGCAGGAAGAGTATAGGAAGGTGGAGCTTCCTGAGGTTAGAACAGGAACCCTGTGTTTTACACAGAAGATTAGCTCATTCCACCAGTAGACATGGAAGCAGATAGACGTGTTTAAGAATACTGGAAGGTAATCACAGGCACATGGCGGTTTGGGATTAGTGATCCAGGTTAACTTAGAGTAGCTAATTGAGAGTCTGCCCAGCTAAGGATTAAGTGTTGAAAAATTAAAATCTTGGTGTATTTAATTATTGGGGAAAGGACATGGCAGCTTATAGGCTGTCAGTCCAAGCAATCCAGGGCCATCAGTCACTCATCAAACTCTGGCGAATCTCCTGCCAACCCACTGGTAATTCTACCAGCTTAATATAACAACTCCTATTACTTAACATATTTTAGGTAATAGGTGGTGTAGGCCACCCTTGGACAAGGGCTTTTTCCCTAAGAAAAATCAGGCTGCTGGTTAAGGGAGGTCAGGCTACTGTCTGATATCCTGCCAGGCCACCTGCTGCTCTGCCGGCCTAATCTTACAGTTTATACTTATTAATAAATACAATTGATAATTAAATTTCAGTTTCACCTAATCTTCACCCCCAACTAAATATGTACCTCCTCACTGAGATTACTATCTTTTCTCTTCCATCTAATTAAATCCCATCTTTTTTTTAACAGTATAAGATGTTGATCAATACCACTGTTCATTGCACATTCTTTATCTGTTGGGTCCAGCCTGTAAGTGTCTTATTCATCCAGATCTCCTTGTTTAAATTCAGTACATAACTTAGTTATTTATAATGCATTTATTCTGCAACAATAGTACATAGTAAATATTGCCTCAATGAAATAATATGTTCCCATTACATATTGACAGATATGTAACCATTATTTCTACACTTGTTCCAACTGATTCTACTGGAGATTTCACTTAAATTATTCCTGGAATTAAAGAATCATTTCAACAGTTTAGGAAACACATAGTACCATAATGATTAGAAATGTGATACTTTTACTAAGAACCTCATAATCATGTATATTTACCCATAAATAAATTACTGAATTAATTACCAACATCCAATTAATGGGTCAAACTAAAACTTTCCCTCCTATAAAAATCAATCTGATCCTTATAACCAGAATCTATCAATATAGAACTATTAAAAAATATATTACAGTGCCCCACAAAATCTCAATAAATGATTTTTTTCAATCTATCATTAAGACCTCTTCTCCAGTACAGTTTGAAGCTATCTTGAGGGTGCTGCTATTCACATGTATTTAAGACTTCATCATTGTGTGTCAGGATATATAAACTTACTCTGATCTGTCTCAAAAAAATATTTATGTGTGGTGAAAATCATTTAAAATTTAAAATAATAATTATTCCTTAATTAATTGCATTTCTAGTGTTATGTAGGAAAGATGTATAATTTTATTTTAATTAAGATTAACATGTTGCCTTCTCTGTACAGTTTCAAAAGTGTACATTTGTGTGTGTATCAAACATTTTCATAATCACTTTCATAAAGGGAAAATGTATATAATTTTTAATTCCAAATTTCATGGAATACATGAATACTTCTCTCAGTCTTGGTCAGAGAACCTTCTTTATGCAATGAGCAATCATTAGTTCAAAGACTCATAACCATTCATGCTTCTACAAATGGCTATTGATGATTTAACTACTTAAATTCAAAGTTTTCAATAATAACTATTCCTTAGTTATATTCCATTTCAAGTGTTTTGTAGGAAAGATGCATTGTTTTAATTTAATTAAGATTAATATGTTATCTTTTCTGTACAGTTTCAATAGTATATGTGTGGGGGGTATGTGTGTGTATTGGATTAAATATAAATTCTAAACTAGGCATCAATATCAACCCCACCTCAGATTAGGGATCATGTTTAAAAAGGAGGACAGGAAAAACATAGTTGTTGAAGGGTGGAGAAAAGTGCTGTAAAAGATGTTTCTTGGATGGGACATGGCCATTGTCAGTGAACTCACAGCAGCTGTAGTTATCTGCATACAACCTATGCAAGATTAAGTTTGTCACCAAAAATCGTGAATAGTTGCCGTTTTGTTTGAATGATGGTTTTCTTTGCCTTCAGAAGTTTTCCAGTTCCCTGGGGTCCCTTTTATTTGATTGTTGGTCTTAGATCCTGAGCTACTAGTGTTCTGTTCAGGAAATTGTCACCTGTGCCAATAAGTTCAAGGCTTTTCCTCCTTTTCTCTTTTATTAGATTTAGTGTGTCACATTTTATGTTCAAGTCTTTGATCTGCTTGGACTTATGTTTTGTGAAAGGTGATAAGTATGGGTTCAATTTGCATTCGTTTACATGTCCACATCCAGTTAGACCAGCACCATTTGTTGAAGATGCTGTCCTTTTATCACTGTACAGTTTTGGCATCTTTGTCAAAAATTAAGTGACCATAGGCATGTGGGATCATTTCTGGGTCTTCAGCTCCATTCCATTTATCAACTGGTCTATTTCTATACCAGTACCATGCTGTTTATATTACTATAGCTCTGTAATAGAGTTTGAAATCAGGGATGGTGATGCCTCCAGATGTTTTTTTGTTTGTTTGTTTGTTTGTTTTTTGTTTTGTTTTCATTTGGTTTTTTTTTAAACAGGATTGATTTAGCTATTCTGGGTTTTTTGTTATTCCTTATGAAGTTGAAAATTTTTCTTTCAAGGTTTTTAAAGAATTGTGTTGGTATTTTGATAGGAATCGCATTGAATCTGTATATAGCTTTTGATAGGATGGCCATTTTTATTATTATGTTGATCTTACTTATCCATGAGCATGGGAGATCTTTCCATCTTCTGATGTCCTCTTCAATTTCTTTCTTTAAGAACTTGAAGTTCTTGTCATACAGGTCTTTCACTTGCTTGGTTAGAGTTACTGCCAGGTATTTTATATTGCTAGCAGCTTTTGTGAAGGGTGTTGCTTCCCTAGTTTCTTTCTCAGCCCATTTACCTTTTGTATAAAGAAGGGCCTCTGATTTCTTTAAATTGATTTTGTATACAGCCACCTTGCTGAAGTTGTTTATCAGTTGTAGTAGTTCTCTGGTGGAAATTTTGGGGTCACTTATATATACTATCATATCAAATAGGGATACCTACAGATAGAGAAAAGATCTAAATTATGGATATTAGCCCCACATCGGACAGAGGGCTGATATCCATAATTTATAAAGATTTCAAAAATTAAACACCAAGAAACCAAATAATCCAATCAAAAATGGGGAACAAAGCTAAACTGAGAATTTACAAAGGAGGAATCTCTAATGGCAGTGAGACACCTGAAGAAATGCTCAACATCCTTAATCAACAGAGAAATGCAACTCAAGAGGACACTGAGATTCCATCTCACACCTGTCAGATGGCTAAGATCAAAAACTCAAATGACAGCACATGCTGGTGAGGCTGTGGAGAAAGGGGAATGAACACTCATCTATTTCTGGTGGGAGTGGAAATTTGTACAACCACTATGGAAATCAGTCTGGCGATATCTTAGAAAACTTGGAATAGCTCTACCTCAAGACCCAGCCGTACCACTTCTGGGTATACATCCAAACGATTCCTCGCCAATCAACAAGGACATCTCCTCATCTATGTTCATAGCAGCTTTATTTGTAATAGCAAAAAAAAAAAACTGGAAACAACTCAGATGTCCCTTACCTGAAGAATTGATTAAAAAACTGTGGTACATTTACACAATGGAATACCACTCAGCCAACAGAAACAAGGAAATCATGCAATTTGCAGCCAAATGGATAGAACTAGAAAAGCTCATCCTGGGTGAGCTTACCCAGACTCAGAAAGATGCACATGGCATTTATTCACTTATAATTGGATTTTAGCTATGTAGTACAAGATAACTATCCCACAACCAACACACCAAAAGGAACAGGAACATAGATCTTGTTACCTGTTAGTGGGACACTTTTCCCTAATAGAGTTGCCATATACACCCCCAGTGCAAGAGGAAGCTCGTAACACTCACATAACTGTTCAACTAATGGAGGCTGATATGTAGGGGCAACCCACTCCAGAAGAGTAAGATAGGTGGGAGAGGGTGGGAGAGTAGGACTGGGAGGGGTGGAGAGAGGGGACTGTGATGGAGATGTAACTCAAAGTAATAAATAAAGAAAAGAAAAAGAGAAAAAAACCCAGAAACAAAATGAAAAAAAAAAAATCATGAATGGAAGAGGGATTCATGATGTCTCTTCCCTAGTTGAGCTCTTACTGGCAATTAATATCTGATGCTAGATAAAAGTTAGTATTATTCAGAGGTATAGTCGTTGATAAATTTCTTATACTGCATTTGGTGACATTGTACACTTCCTCATGCAAGGGAGCCTAATTCAATGGAGTTGGTCACTAAAAATACAAAATCTATAAAAGAAGTAGAAGTTTTTGAGAACAAGAAAGTTTTCAGAGGAAAAAGAGAATGTAATGGGGTGAATAGAATGAAGACCCATTATATATATATTAAAAAGTAAAACAATAATAATGTTTTAAAATTATTTGGCAGATATTGTTTTTTTCATCTCTAAGAATAGGACAGATTATTCATAAACATTTGGAGAAAATCCTGAATTTACTAATACAGCTTTTTAGGCTGCTTCCAAATGCATTCAGAATGAAAATAAGTCATCTTTTTATTTTCTTTCTGCAAGAGTTCAATGTAAGGAAAACTATATATAAAGTTAAGGTTATTGTTTGTCTTTGATATATAACAATATTTAATAACAGCATCATTTTTAACAATTTTCAAAAAAGTTGTAAGAAAATTGTGGTCACAGTTGACAAGGAAAAACAGTGAACAGTGAGGTTTCTGAAAGTGGTTATTTGAAACTGCCTAGTGAAAAGAAATACATATGTCAGGTGTTACATAGATATAAATATGTAAGATGCATAACACTGAACATAGATTTCAAGATCACTGAGTTTTATTCATATCATTAAGGAATAAAAGTTTGTTCAGTGTAAGGTTTTAACAGATGGTTAAATTTCTGCCCATCTCTCTATACTCAATAAGCAGGCCCTAAGTAGAGTGTACTGAAAACAACAATGTTCTGTGTTCCAGAAGAAAATGACAGATCCATTTGTGTGAATGTGTCATCTCCAAAACTCAGGCATTGCCCGATCTGTGAGTGTTAAATATGATGGTACTGGGATGTGGGTGAGTCATCAGGGCTCTGCTTTTATCAAAGGGACAAAGTCATCCTAGAAAAGGGGTTGACCTCCTTTATGCCGTTACTTCTTCTATTATGAGAAATTATGTGTTCTTCCTCTGCAGAGGATGCTACATCCAGGTGCCCTCTGAAAGGCAGAAGCAACCATTATCAAGTTATGTGGCATGATTTTAGAATCACCAGACTCAAGATCAGAAAGCTAACTTTCTGTTCTTTGTAATCTATCCTGTATTTTCTTATAATATCACAAGCTAACAAAAATATGCATCACTCTGAAAGACAAAGTTAGACGGAATAAGGCATATTTGGACATTTTGTGTTCTTTTTCTTGAGTAATCACTTATATTACTGGGAGACAGTAATGGTAAAGTATAGTACAGTGTATGTTTATGTGTATGTGTGTATATGTGTATGTGTGTGCATGTCTGTAACAGAGAGAGTGGAGATGGAAGGAAGAGAGGGAGTGTGTGTTGTATGTTGTGTGGTATATGCATGTATGCTCACCTACAGGTGAGTGTGAATAATCTGGAGTTTGAATTCAAAAGGTTTCCCTCAATTTCTTCTTTATGTTACTTTTAGATAAGGTCTCTCATAGGACCTAGAGCTCACCATTTTGGCTGAGTCAGCTGGTCAGCAAGCCCATGATCTACCTCTCTCCTCTCTTAAGTGCTGGATTACAGATGTTCATACCCACACTCGGATTTCCATGTGGGTCTTAGGGCTCCAAACACAATTTCTCATATTTAATTAAGCTTCAAGTACTTCATCCAGTGAACTTTTCCTTCAAGCCCAAGATAAAAGGTATCCCAATATGTCCTATATATCAGTGATCACAAGAAGATGGTGCTCCATTGTAATATTTTATGTAACAAATTTCAAGCAAAACTCACAGGACTGCTACCTTTGATTGAGGAAAAAACTTAACATGAAACAATTTTGGAAATACATGTGACTTGTGAAAAGAGAGATTGTACATAAAAAGCTTTCTTTAAAGACTTTTAACTAAGTTGGCTCTCCATGTTCATGGATCTAATTTTATAATTTGACTTGATATTTGTACTACAATTGTTATTATACAATGTGTGGTGGTTTGGATGAGAAATGTCCTCTATAGGCTCATGTGTTTGAACACTTCGTCTCCAGTTGGTGACACTACTTTGGGATGGTTATGAGATCCTAAGAAGGTGGACACTTGCTTGAGAAAGTATGTTACTGGAGCAAACATATATGTTTCATAACCTATTTTAACTGCCTGTTGTATCTCTCTGCTTCAAGTGTGAATATTAAATGAGGTCTCTCTACTTCCTTGCTGTCAGGATAGCCTGCAACTCCTAATCCTATGACTCTTCTGCCATGATAGACTGTATCTCCTCAGGAAGTGTAAACCAAAATAAACCACCTTCAGCTCAAAGTTGTTTCCTCTTAATTATGGTGTTTTATCGCAGCAACAGAAAGGCAACTAAGGTAGAAGGCACAGATAATAATGTTTGGGACTACCAAAGAATTATTGATATTCCTAGGAGTATAAGGCCTAGGGACACAGATGCATTTATATGTGGTGAACTTCAAACTCCCAATAAAGACCCAAAAAAGAAAAGCTGTCCTTCACTTTTGTTCCCATGCCTGTGCCCGCACCACTGGCCTTTGCTCCAGGCCTTTCCTCCACAGCTGGTAGGTCTGTTTCCCTGAGTGTCTGGGAGTCCCGCCATGTAAAACATGTTGCAACATTTCACTTGTGTTAAAGGATACATAGATTATACTCATTCTGTTAAGCCACTAGCTCCTTGTGTTTGAAAATATAAAATATTTATAATGTTGGCCTTCTTGTAATCTCTGTAGCAAAGTTTAGACACAGGCCCAAATGTTCACCTGCATACAGTTCATTTCTTCCCCTGTACTACAACATGATTTTGCTCTGGCAATTGTGACATTGGAAATGTATGACCTCCTTGGTGTCAGCTCCTCTTCTACACCTTTATACTTCTTACTTATTTTTTCCCTATACTGTAGAACTTTCTGAACAATTTTAAACAGAAATTGGTGAACAGCAAGGGTGAAATTGGAACTGGGGAGATGAGAGCTGGGTAGAGTATGGAAAGTGTGAGGGATAAATAGCTCTAAAGACTTCTCAAGAAATTAAACACCAAGAACCACATAATACAAAAATGGAGTACAGAGCTAAACCAATAATTCACAAAATAGGAATCTCAAATGGCCGAGAGACACTTGAAGAAATAATGCTCAACATTGTTGGCCATCATGGAATTGCAACTCAAAATTACTCTGAAATTCCATCTCATACCTGTCAGAATAGCTAATTTCAAAAGCCAAGTGATAAATCATGTTGGTGAGGATGTGGAGAAAGGGCAATGCTCCTCCATTGCTGGTGGGCATGCAAAGTTGTACAACCACTATGGAAATCAATCAAGCAATATCTCAGAAAATGGGAAATAGTCTTACCTCAAGATCCAGTCATACCAGGTTTAGGCATATATCCAAAAGATTCTTCAAAAATCACAAGGACATCAGCTCAACTATGTTCATAGCTGCTTTGTTCATAATAGCTAGAAATTGGAAACAACCAAGATGCCCTACAGTCAAAGAATGGATAAAAATACTATGGTACGTTTACACAATGGAATACTACTCAGTTATCAGAAATAAGGAAATCATCCAATCTTCAACCAAATGGATGGAACTAGAAAGGCTCATCCTGAGTGAGTAACCCAGACCCAGAAAGATACACATGGCATGTATTCACTTATAACTGTATACTAGCCATACAGTACAGGATAACTATCTTATAATCCACAGATCCAAAAGAACAGGATCTTAGCATAACTATCCTGTGAGAAACTCCACCCAGCAAAGATCAAAATAGATGCTGAGACACACAGTCAAATATTAGTTGGAAATCTGGGTGTCATGTATAAGAGAGGGAGGAAGAGGGATAGAGAGACCCAGAGGGGATAAGAACACCACATTAAGATCAACAGAACCAACCAATCAAGGTCCCTAGAAGCTTACAGATACTGAAACAGTAAGTAAAATGGTTTTTAAAAAAAGCATATATAGACCAGACCTAGGCCCCTATATACATATATAGATGATAGGCAACTTGGCCTTCAAACAGATCTCTTAGCAACTGGTGGGGGTTTGGGAACAGTGTCTGTCATGGACTATGGTGCCAGTTAGTGGAACATTTTACCCTACCTGGGCTGCCATGTTGGGAAGCACTCATATGAGTGCTGAACTGAGGGAGTTGGATAGGGGTGAGACCCCTTCACCCGAGGAGAAGGAGAGGAAGAAGATGAGGGAGAGGGTGGGAGGATGGGACCAAGAGGGGTGGAGGGAGGGGGCTGTGATTGAGGCATAATTTTAATAAATAAATAAATGTTAAAAAAAGACCTCTCCAAAAATAAAAAAAAGTTATCTGGAAGCCTACTAATGTAGAAGCATCCTAAAAACATGTAATACATAAACATAAAAATAGTTTAAATTGAATTACCCTATAGCAGAGCAATAGCAACTGTATTAGTTGCTACAAGTTAACAAAAAGCAGAGTCCCAGGAATGGATTACTTCTTTTGCATTTGTTAGCCAGAGAAGTACCATAGGTCCCTAAACATCACAGATTTTGCCAATACTCTTTCTTACCCTCCAGAACTTGACTGTAAGACACTCTTGCTATTCACCACTTACTTGATTCATAGGAAATAGAGAAACTAATCTTGTACTCAGCAGGAACTTTCATCCCTAGCAATTACCTTTTATACTTCCTTGAGGCTGTTATGCATACTCCTGGAGGGGAAAAATAATTCTCAATTTTATCCAGCTATGAATCCTGTGACCTATAACAATGCCTGTTCTAGTAAGACATGTCCCCCTGGTAAAATTGTAATACAAATGCCATATGAGTAACCAATCACTTTCTTATTGTATTTAGGGCCTGCTCTACAAGATGAATCCTGTATCTGGCACCATTACTGGGCCAAAACCCTGTGGTTAGGTAGAAAAAAAAATCCTGTGAGAACCTAGAACAAGCAATCTGCTAAATGAATATAGTATTAAACAAAATCCTAAGGAATAATCATTATACTTATAGATTAAAGAGGATCTCAACCCTTATCAGAGAAGCTTATATTTGGAACAGACAGTGATCAACAAAGAAACCCCTAACCAATTAAGGTGCAGAGAGTAAGTAAAATCAGAACTCTCAACAAAGAAAAGAGAATGTATACCAGATTCCTCCTCCAAAGGTTCAGGGATCACTGTAGAAGATGAGGCTGAAACAGTGTAAGACCCAAAGGTGGTGGATGACTACAGTGCAACAGTACCTTTTGGACACAGCAGAATAGTTACACATATGAAATAAGAGTGGTTATGATAGCATCCGCAAGACAAGACCAACACAAGCACAATCCAGACCAAATTCTAGCATGGATCTGAGAGTTGGGAAAGTAGTTCTACCTCTGGATGTGGATCTATTGGCAATTGTTAGCTGTTAACAGAAAACCTGTCAGTTTTCTGTAAAAGTGTGGCCCCTGATAAACTGATCACACTCTAATAGAAGGTCACAAATACAAGATACTTGGATAGCAGAAATTGGCCTTGATGAGACAAAAAGGAATACAACATTGGGTGAGTAGGGAAAGGAGTGGATCTGAGAGGAAATGGTGGAGAGAAAATGAATATGATCAAAACATGCATTAAATTCTCAAAGTGCTAATGCAATAGTTGTAAACAAATTTACCTAATCTAAAGTACATCCTCTAGAATCTAGGAATGTAGAAGATTATTAAAGGAATAAGAGAACAACTTAGTTTTTAGTTGAGATGTAAACACAGGGGAAACACCTTCAAATGAAAATATTCTTCTCAGTGACCCATAGATAGTTGCAGAAAATATCTTCTTTGCCATTCCAAAGTTTCTTAAGTGTAAGTTACAAGATGATTTTTAAGTTAAGATTTTATTTTAATGCTATTTTTCAACCACAATGAAAAATTATTTTACATACTTTATATTCAGCATGTTCCCCAAAATGACTGGTGGCAAAGTTGTTTCTATAATACAAACAACATGGTCTCATATGGGTACTTAACAACTGAATTATAGCCTCCAAGACTAAGACTTGTTTAAGCAGGAAAATTATCTTTTGTGCAACTTCAAAGAATTAGAACCCCTAAAAAACAGAATGAAACAAAATACTTGAATACTTATGAACTTGTATTTCTTGTACTCTCAAAAATATAACCTGTAATAAGCAGACAATGCTGTTTTATCCTTCTTTGTACAAGTGTTGCAGGCTGACAAGCTTGCATGACTCATATAATCACAATACACTGTGATTTTTATATAGTCCTAAATCTCTGGTTTCCAAATCAATAAAAATAGCCAACAGAAGCCCATATGAAAGTTCATAATTCCAATTTGTCAGAGATTCTAGCGTACTAAAATATCACAGTCATGATACAAGAGACTTCTCTAAGTCTCTTAGAGAAGAAAATCTTTAGAAGCATAGCTTCACATACTAAATTGCTATAACTGAAGATGCCTCATGCTTTGGATGTTGGGCATACAGAAATCAAGCTGGAACTGAGTGAGGAGATTCTTTCTTACTGGCTACCTAAAAAGTGTCAGAAGATACTATATAGACTGTGGGGTGGGGTAGGCATCAATAATCTTATTCAATTATGTACCTAGCATGCTGCACAACTTAACTGTTGGGTAAGATGAGTCCATTTGTGCAATTATATGCAGCAAAACTGTTGTGCTGGTGGTGACCAGTTTCTAACTCAATCTGAACCCAGATCCATAGGAGAGAAATCATGCTTATTTCTATAATCTTAATTAAAAACCAGTAGCTGAGTATGTTATTAGCTCCAGAAGAGAAAAAGCAACTGTTAATTTGCTAAATAGATATTTTGTGCCTATCAAACCACCTTCTAAATATTTATGTGTATGGGCATGAATTAGTGAAAATTTAGACCTTGGAAAATGTAAATTGGAAAATATAAAAATGCTGGGGATGGAGATAAGTTCTATGTAATACTATGTTCAGTATAAATCATGGCCATTGCACTCATGAATTCATAGCAACTGATTCACTAGATTTGAACAAGAATAGTCCCATCAACATTCCATCATGGATGGATAAAGAACTCTCGAAGACCCAGGTCTCTGTGAGGAGTTATTGACAGCTGATTGTTTGGGACAGAAAGACATTTTCTTCAGTAGCCACAATTAGTTTACCCCTGTGGGGTAAGTAATTCCCCAATCAAGCTCATTTACACAACACTAATTAAGCAAATAAGGTCATGAAACAAACAAATATAAAAAGACATAAAAAAAGAAACAGAACTGGGGAAATGGAGGGTCAGTGAGAAGGGCAGAGGTCCAGAGAAAGTGATGTGAGATAATTATGATCAAAACGTATTGTAATAAATACAGTTAGCTTTGTAGCAGCTCCCAGAAGTAGTGAACTTGAATCCATGACAACACTGGAAGTTTGAGAATTGCTTCCAGCTAATGGATGAGCTGTCATGATGATGGTGCATGTACTGTTAAAATGCTACCTTTCATGACATTGGCTTAGTGAGTCACTATCAAATTCATATAGATGTTTATCGAATTTCATTCTGTGCCTCTTAGCCAGCTATGTTTTCTTTCTCTCTTCTGTATTCTCAGACGTGACAAGGGCATCAAATCTATAGGAATAGCTTGAGCATCCTGCTACCTTGCTCCTTTATCGTTCATAGAGACTCCTAAAAGTTTTCATGGTTTATCACTACTTGGAAAAAAACAAACAAACAAACAAACAAAACTGCCTTCATCAACTCTGTTATACATGTAAATATGCCTTGGCATCCACATACTAAAGGAACTATATCAACCAAGGGAACCATGGAAGATTTTATTTTATTTTATTTTATTTTGCATTGTTAATATTTAGTCTTGTTTTATTAATTTATTTTTTTTCAAGTTAAATCTCTATCAAAATCCACTCCCTCCTACCCTTGAGTTCCCACACTCCATCACTCCCTCTTCCCCATCTCTGTTCTCTTCTCCTCAGATGAGGGGAGCCCCATATATCAAACTCTCTCAGTTTATCAGTCACATGAGGTTTGAGTTTCCTCTTGTACTGGGGCTTGATATGGCAGCCCAGTTAGGGTAAGGTGTTCCAGTAACAGGCAACAGTTTCCATGACTTGCTGCTGGCTGGAGTTTTTTTGTAGGATAGTTATGTTAAGTTCCTGTCTGTTGGGGTCTGTGGGTTGTAGGATGGTTGTCCTGTGCTATATGCTTACTGGTCAAGTTTAAACACAACAAAAATTTATCAAATTTTTCAAGTGTCTTCTCTGTGGAGATTGTCAAGAGTTAACTAAGATAGTCACTTGTTAATTTATTTATTCATATATTAACTGACACAATGTAAACTTATTAGCATACTTACATAAGTCAGGCAAAAGAGAAAAATGCTATATATACTCATAATAGCAGACTCAATAGTCATCACAAAGCGTAAAGGGCCTTATTCTGATGTCAGATATCTGTTCCTAAAGCAAAGAAAATAGCCTTTAGCATCCAGGTGTGTGTGTGTGTGTGTGTGTGTGTGTGTGTGTGTGTGTGTGTGTGT